>JARQOD010006434.1:0-42909 GCA_033576555.1 Oophaga sylvatica | reverse complement strand
AAAAGTTGCAAAGTGTACTGTTTCAGAAGCTAAAACCCTGTTACAGTGTTGGGGTTTTTTAAAAAGGGTTTCCCTAAATATTTAAAGGTTCATTTAAGTCGTCCGACTCTCCTTACGGGAAAACAAAGTTGGATACAAGTAAACATGAAATTACAGTGATTGCAGAAATGGGGGAATTCCAAAACCCGGTAAAAACCAAACCCGGTACAATTATCGAGGGGGTGCTAACCCTAAATTTACTTTACTGTGGGGGACAGGGGGAAAACGGTTCTTTGTGAAAAAAGGGGTTTTCCCTTATCGCAGTAGCGTCGATCCCCTCCCTTTTTTCTTCTCCACCCAAATTTTGTGATGCCAAGGAGAGATTTTAACATTTTTCCTCACTCCCTTTAACCAAGATTGATTGGCCCACTTTGGAAGGTTGGAAAAAAGGGGACAAGGAATTTTTAAGGGGGGCCTTTTTTTTTTTTTTAGGGGGATTTTTTTTTTTTTTTTTTTTTGGGGTTTTTTTTGGGGGGGGCCATGAGAGGAGACATAGAAAAATTTTGGCGGGGAAGTCAAAAGTTTGTGATTTTAAAAACGTGAAAGTGATAAAAAAGACCACTGCACCCGATTGTGAGTCAACGCCCAATAAAAAAGGGTTTTAGCCTTAGTGTTGAGCGATACTCCCTCATTTTTGAAAAAAAAGGGAAATTGGGAAAGGGTTAACCGATATCCCTAAATACGCCATATCCGATTCCCCGATAGCGGAAAGCCCCTTTGAAAACTAGGGGAACAAAAAAACGAAAAAAAAAAAAACCCTTTTTTCTTTTTAAACACAAAAAATCCCACACATAAATACATATAAAATTCTATGTGTCCCTTTTGCGAAAAGGGTGGGCATTTCGGGGGTTTTAAATTTAAAAGGGGGTTTGGGGGTTTCCAGGACCGGGAACTTTTTTTTAAGAATTTTTTTTAACCCGCGGGGACGGGAGACCACCCCCCAAAGGGACCCCCGGGGGGGAGGGCCCCGTTGCCGGAATTTTGGGGGGCCCTTACACCCCACGGGGGTTTTTAAAATTTGGGGGTAACCCCCAAAAAATTGAAAAGGGTGCGACCCCTACTCCCCAGAGTGTCAGGAACCTGTGAGACCCTCGGAGCCTTCAGCCTCCCACATCCAGGCCTCTGCAAAAGTGCCCACCCCACGCCGTAAATCTCCACAGCCTCCCTCAGTGGTCTCCTCAGCAGCCCCAGCTATGGACATGATAACTATAGCTGGCCCGTACCCAGCGCCTGTTAGGCCCCCTGGGGTTCGTTCAGTCCGGGACATAGGGTTCCAGACCCGGAGGGAGATGAAAGAGGTGGCCACACAGACCCAGATAGCGGGTCACGACTTGACTGTACAGGCCACACGACGTCATCAGGTCCTGGTGGTCCTTGGTGCCTCGGATGTTTGGCAAGCATCAGAAGAGTACCAGGTGGTACCTGGAACACCCCGGCCAAAGAAGTATAAATAACCCGGACAGGGTCCCTGTATGTAAATAGTTAAATTGTTGATAAATAGTTAAATTGTTGATAAATAGTTAAATTGTTGATGTACCCGGACGGGTGAATGTTCATAAAAAAGTTTTTTAATTTAATAAAAAAAAAAAAACACATTTTTCATTACTTTTATTACAGTCTCATCCTGCGACGCCATCGATCTCCTGTAAAAAAATGAAAAAAAAAATAAAAAGTATACCACCTGACCGACGCAGTCCATAGTAACGAGTGTCCCACGACGATCCAGCTCTGCTACATCAGAATGACAGGCAGAGCCTGTCATCCCGGCGCAGCACAGCTGATTACCTGCTTCCCTGGCGGTGACGTCATCGGACTGGTTTACGGCCGGGATTACCCTGCAGTCACTGCAGTTATCGCGAAAAACTGCATGTGACCGCCAGGGAGAAGATAATGGCGGCCTCAAGCAGTCCAGGATGTGACCGCCGGAGATCTTCTGCCAGGTAAGTGCCGCTGACTCCTGACAGACCCGACCGACGGACACTCACAGTGACAGTGACAAATCCGATTCCGGTATTCGATATGACGAAAATATCGGTATTCGGAATCGAAAGCCCGATACAGCTAATATCGGCCGATATCCGATATTTGCAGTATCGTATCGCTCAACACTAGTAGCCATTGATCATCTGAAGGTAGAGCCCAGCAGGACAGGCCATAGCTACGTCTTAACCAGCATCGATCAGTTAACCAAATTTGTAGTGGCTGTCCCTGTGAAGGATTTAACTGCCCAGACTCCACAGCGGTGGAGCAGGGAGAGTTAAGCATTGCAAGTGCTGGGGCCATAAGCAAGCAGTGGGGGCCTACTCGTGGGCGACAGCACTGGCACAGGGCCCCTCATAGTACGCCCGTGTGTCTGACAGCGAGTGGGGCCATCCCACCATCAGAGACTCTTTTTTGTACTATGAGGGACCCTGTGCCAGTGCCGTCGCACCAGAGTGGGACTCCCCACCTACTCAGGGCACCGACACTTGCCCGGGTGCGCCAGGAGGTGACACCCGGCCCTGGGGGGACAGCCCAGATATGGACGTGGCAAAAATGGCATATGTTGAGGTGTAGACTGGACATTCAGCAGCTGCAAATGGAGGAATTGAGAAAGTCAGAGGAAGAGGAGGACAAAGCGAGCCATTTTGCTGGAAACCTATGTGTCATCAGGGGAAGGTGGGACAAAATCCTTTGAAACCCATGTATGGTTCATTTTAATAAAGGTTAGATTATCAACATTTTGTGTCTACAGACGGGTCCTTCTTTCTGTCAGGATTGATACAGCAGCACTGAAGACTCTTTCTGATAGCACACTTCCAGCAGGGAAAGCGAGCTCCTGTAAATCATATTGTGCCAATTCAGGCCAGGTGTCCAGTCTATAGGCCCAGTAGTCAAAGGGGAATGACCGGTGAGGGAGAACATCGATAGGGGAGGAGAAGTAATTTTTAACCATAGTTGACAACTGCTGTCTCCAGTCAGTTGCAATAGATTCAGTATTTCCAGGCGTGTGAGCTGTCCGGGAGAAATCAGTCCACAACATGGTCATGAAACCCTGGTCTCCAATGCCACTTCGGCTGTGTGCACCACTAACACCTCTTCCATTTGTCCCAGTATGGCTCATGGTAGAACTTGCACCACTGCTGTTTGCTGGGAATGCCTCTAACAAACGGTTTACCAGAGTTGCTTGTTTGTTGGCCTATATTAGCTCGAGGTTCTCCTGTGGCATGATGTTCTGTAATTTGCCTTTATAGCGTAGATCGAGGATGCTGGCCAACCAGTAGTCGTCATCCTTCATCATTTTGGCAATGCGGGGGTCCCTTTTAATGGATCCGCAATGCATAATCACACATGTGGGCCAATGTTCCACGTGTCAGTGATGCACTGCCAGCAGTGGGTGGAGGAGCACTTTCTGCCAAATCCACATCCCTCCAATCACGCACAAACCCTGAACCTGAACTTGGCAAGCCAACATTTTCTCTTGCCCCCAGAGAAGCATCCTCCTCCCCAAAATAATCATCCCCCCCTCTTCCTCTTCTTCCTCCACCTCGTCCAGGACAGTTCCCTGAGCAGACAATGGCTGAATGTCATTAAGGCTTCCCTGTTCCTCCTCTTCCTCCTCCGCTGCAGACGCCTGATCCTTAATGTGTGTCAAAGTTCGCATGAGCAGACCCATAAGTGGGATGCTCATGCTTATGATGGTGTCATCTGCCCTTACCAGCCGTGTGCATTCCTCAAAACACTGAAGAACTTTACAGAGGTCTTTCAGCTTTGACCACTGCACACCTGACAACTCGATGTCTGCCCTCAAACTGCCTGCCCGTGTATCCTCCCACAAATGCATTACAGCCTGCCTCTGTTTGCACAGCCTCTCAACCATGTGCATGGTGGAGTTCCACCTTGTTGCAACGTCTATGATTAGGCGGTGCTTGGGGAGGTGGAGCGATCGCTGCATCCTCTGCATACGACTGGAGTCTACGGGCGAGCGATGAATGTGCGAGCACAGTCTTCGCACTTTATGGAGCAGGGCTGTTAACTCAGGATAATTATTTATGACGTACTGCACCACCAGGTTCAAGGTGTGAGCCAGGCAAGGTATTTGTCTGAGTTTTGCCAAGGCTATGGCCGCCACAAAATTACAGACGTTATCACTGACTACCTTGCCTGGCTCAAGATGTATACTGCCCAGCCATGTCTCAGCTTCTTGCTGCAAGTAGTGGGCCAGTAGCTACGCGGTGTGTCTGTTGTTACCCAAACACATCAGTTGTAAAACAGCCTGCTGACGCTTACTACTAGCTGTTCGATAGTGGGACACCTCATGTGCAACACTGACAGTTGCGGATGGAGTGCTCGTGCGACTGCGCTCTGTTGACGAGCTTTCGCTACAGGAGGAGGAAGAGGAGGAGGGTCGAAAGCCTACAGCCAACTGTTGCCTTTACCGTGGGCTAGGCAGCACTGTCCTACCGCCGTTGCCCCCTGTGGACCCTGCATCCAATACATTAACCCAGTGCGCAGTGATGGACACGTAACGGCCCTGGCCATGCCTAGTGGCCCATGCATCTGTTGTTAGGTGCACCTTTGCACTCACTGATTGTTTGAGTGCATGGACAATGCGGTCTTTCACATGCAGGTGGAGGGCAGGGATGGCTTTTCTAGAAAAGAAGTGGCAACTGGGTAGGTCATAGCTTGGAACAGTGTAGGTCATGAGCTCTCGGAAAGCTGCGCTTTCAACCAAATGGAAGGGCATGATCTCTAATGAGATCAGTTTGGCAATGCAGGCGTTCAAACTCAGTGTACGCGGATGAGAGGATGAGTACTTTTTTGTCCTACTCAGAGTGTCTGGTAGGGTGAGCTGGACTTGAGAGCTGCATATGGGGGAACTATCAGTGATCATGACTGACAGAGAGGGGGTTGTTGATGGTGATGGTGGTGGTGGTGGTGATGGCCTAGATGCAGTCTTTCGTTGCAAAAACATTGTGATTCCCTGACTGCTTGGACCTTGTGACGACACCTCGACATTTCTTGCTAGTGGTGTGGCAACCGGTGGGCTTACAGTGGGGGAAACGATAGAGCATTGCTGGCTAACTTCAATCGGAGACGGTGCACATGTGCTACCTGAGTTTTTGCAGTCCGTCCACGCTTGCAAGTGCATGTTCAGTAAATGTCTAAGCATGCAACTGGTATTCAAATTTTTGAGATTTTTCCCTCGGCTAAACGTCCTTCAGCACTTTTTACAGATAACCTTTGCCTCATCACTAGGATTTTGGTCAAAAAAGTGCCACACTGGACTCTTCCTTCTATGGTATGAATTTTCAGAGCTTCCACGCTGTGCTAATTTGACCGTCTGGCAAACCTGTCCTGCAACTCTTTTTTTTAACACCTTTTTGGAGTGATACGGGCCTGCCAGTTAACCCCATCTGCGATGTCGATACCTGCTGCGGATCCTTCTCCTCTTGTGAGCTAGTGCCAGTGGCACCCTCTTCCCCCACTGGATGCCAATCCAGGTCAACAACTGGGTCATCCATCTCCTCCTCTTCAATTTCATCTGCATCTTCCTCTGTGTCACCGTGTAAGGTGGTAGAGTATGCGGGAAGGGGCACCTGAGTTTCATCAGGGTCACATTCTGGCTCAGAACACTGCGAGGGCAATGTAGTGTTGTGGTTGAATGTACCAGCACAATCTTCTAGCAATAGCTGTGCATCAGTGTGCTCCATGTCAGATTCATCTTGGACTGGGGAATTCAGGATTTGACTTGATAACCCAGGCACGGTGTGTGAAAAGAGCTCCATGGAGTAATCTGAATTGTGGGCTGCCGCATCCTTCACTTTTGGTGGGGGTGAAGGACACAAGGAAAGGGGTTGTTTCTGACCAGAAGCCTGCACTGATGACTCAATGATTGGAGCTTTTGAAACTTCAGAAGAGGAGGAGAAAGAGCTGGAGGCTGTTTTGGCAATGTAAGCCAAAACCTGTTCCTGATGCTCCCGCTTTAAAAGCAGTTCACCTACTCCCAGGAAAGGGAGCCTTCCAGGCCTTCTGCATCCAGACGATGAGGCAGGCTCAACACCTCCTGCCTTAGGTGCTATTGTGCTTTTGGCACTACAAGCAGATGCACCACCACCATCAGTAGCAGGTGGCCCCCCACGACCACGTCCGCAACCTCTTCCACCATACTTCCTCATATTTGTATAAATGTACCCAAAATAACAGCAGAAATATGGTACAGTATCAAAACCGAACAGCTGTATACGGTGAAGGTGAAAAATTTTAATCTCAGTATATATTTCAGGAGCAACACACACAGTCAGAGGCCCAGTTTGGCTAACACCAGAATATGACAATCAGGAAAAGTGTACTGTATCAGTAGCGTACAGCTGTATACAGTGTTGGGGGAATTGTAAATCTCCGTATATATTTCAGGAGCAACACACACAGTCAGAAGCCCAGTCTGGCTAACACCAGAATATGACAATCAGGAAAAGTGTACTGTATCAGTAGCGTACAGCTGTATACAGTGTTGGGGGAATTGTAAATCTCCGTATATATTTCAGGAGCAACACACAGTCAGAGGCCCAGTCTGGCTAACACCACAATATGAAAATCAGGAAAAGTATACTCTATCTGTAGCATACAGCTGTATACAGTGTTGGGGGAATTTTAAATCTCCGTATATATTTTAGGAGCAACACACACAGTAAGAGGCCCAGTCTGGCTAACACCAGTATATGAAAATCAGGAAAAGTGTACTCTATCTGTAGCATACAGCTGTATACAGTGTTGGGGGGATTTTAAATCTCCGTATATATTTCAGGAGCAAGACATACAGTCGGAGGTTCAATCTGGCAAACACCAGAACATGAAAATCAGGAAAAGTGTACTCTATCTGTAGCGTACAGCTGTATACAGTGTTGAGGGAATTTGAAATCTCCGTATATATTTCAGCAGTAAAACACATGGTCACAGGCCCAGTCTGGATAACACCAGAATATGACAATTTGGAAAAGTGTGCTATATCAGTAGCGTACAGCTGTATACAGTGTTGGGGGAATTTTAAATCTCCATGTATATTTTAGCAGTAAGAAAAAAGGTCACAAGCCCAGTCTGGCTATCACCAGAATATGAAAATCAGGAAAAGTGTACTGTATCAGTAGCGTACAGCTGTATACAGTGTTGGGTGAATTGTAAATCTCTGTATATATTTCAGGAGCAACACACACAGTCAGAGGCCCAGTCTAGATAACACCAGAATATGAAAATCAGGAAAAGTGTACTGTATCAGTAGCGTACAGCTGTATACAGTGTTGGGGGAATTTTAAATCTCCGCATATATTTCTGCAGTAAGACACATGGTCACAGGCCCAGTCTGGCTAACACCAGAATATGAAAATCAGGAAAAGTGTACTCTATCTGTAGCGTACAGCTGTATACAGTGTTGGTGGAATTTTAAATCTCCGTATATATTTCAGGAGTAACACGCACTGTCTGAGGCCCAGTCTGGATAACACCACAACATTAAAATCTACAAAAGTGTACTTTATCAGTAGCGTACAGCTGTATACAGTGTTGTGAGAATTTTAAATCTTTGTATATATTTCAGGAGTAACACACAAAGTCAGAGGCCCAGTCTGGATAACACCAGAATATGACAATCAGAAAAGTGTACTCTATCTGTAGCGTACAGCTGTATACTGTGTTGTGGGAAATTTAAATCTCCGTATATATTTCAGGAGTAACAGACACGGTCACATGCCCAGTTTGGATAACAGCAGAATAAGAAAGGCAGAAAAAGTGTACGCTATCAGTAGAGTACAACTGTATACAGTGTTGGGGGAATTGTAAATCACCGTATATATTTCCGGAGTCACACACAGTCAGAGGCCCAGTCTGGCTAACATCAGAATATGAAAATCAGAAAAGTGTACTGTATCAGTAGCGAACAGCTGTATACAGTGTTGGGGGAATTGTAAATCTTCGTATATATTTCTGGAGGAACACACAGTTTGAGGCCCAGTTTGGATAACAGCAGAATATCAAAATCAGAAAAGTGTACTCTATCTGTAGCGTATACAGTGGTGGGGGAATTTTAAATCTCCGTATATATTGCAGGAGTAGCAGACACGGTCACAGGCCCAGTTTGGATAGCAGCAGAATATGAAAGCCAGAAAAAGTGTACTGTATCAGTAGTGTACAGCTGTACAGTCATGACCAAAAGTTTTGAGAATGACACAAATATTATATTTTCACATGATCTGCTGCCCTCTGGTGTTTATGTGTGTTTGACAGATGTTTTTATCACAGACAGAAATATAATTGCAAACATATGAGTAACAAAAGCTTATATTGACAGTTAGAATGAGTTAATGCAGCAAGTCAATATTTGCAGTGTTGACCCTTCTTCTTCAGGACCTCTGCAATTCTCCCTGGCATGCTCTCAATCAACTTCTGGACCAAATCCTGACTGATAGCAGTCCATTCTTGCACAATCAATGCTTTCATTTTGTCAGAATTTTTAGGTTTTTGTTTGTCCACCCGTCTCTTGATGATTGACCACAAGTTCTCAATGGGATTAAGATCTGGGGAGTTTCCAGGCCATGGACCCAAAATCTCTATGTTTTGTTCCCTGAGCCATTTAGTTATCACCTTTGCTTTATGGCAAGGTGCTCCATCATGCTGGAAAAGGCATTGTTGATCGCCAAACTGCTCTTGGAGGGTTGGGAGAAGTTGCTCTTGGAGGACATTCTGGTACCATTCTTTATTCATGGCTGTGTTTTCAGGCAAGACTGTGAGAGAGCCGATTCCCTTGGCTGAGAAGCAACCCCACACATGAATGGTTTCAGGATGCTTAACAGTAGGCATGAGACAAGACTGGTGGTAGCGCTCACCTTGTCTTCTCCGAATGAGGCGTTTTCCTGATGTCCCAATCGAAAAGGGGATTCATCAGAGAAAATAACTTTACCCCAGTCCTCAGCAGTCCACTGCCTGTACCTTTTGCAGAATATCAGTCTGTCCATTATGTTTTTTCTGGAGAGAAGTGGCTTCTTTGCTGCCCTCCTTGAGACCAGGCCTTGCTCCAAGAGTCTCCGCCTCACAGTGCGTGCAGATGCACTCACACCTGCCTGCTGCCATTCCTGAGCAAGCTCTGCACTGCTGGTAGCCCGATCCCGCAGCTGAAACACTTTTAAGAGACGGTCCTGGCGCTTGCTGGTCTTTCTTGAGTGCCCTGAAGCCTTTTTAGCAACAATGGAACCTCTCTCCTTGAAGTTCTTGATGATGCGATAGATTGTTGACTGAGGTGCAATCTTTCTAGCTGCGATACTCTTCCCTGTTAGGCCATTTTTGTGCATTGCAATGATGACTGCATGTGTTTCTTTAGAGATAACCATGGTTAACAGAAGAGAAACAATGATGCCAAGCACCAGCCTCCTTTTAAAGTGTCCAGTGGTGTCATTCTTACTTAATCATGACAGATTGATCTCCAGCCATGTCCTCATCAACACCCACACCTGTGTTAATGGAGCAATCACTGAAAAGAGGTTAGTTGGTCCTTTTAAGGCAGGGCTGCAATCATGTTGAAATGTGTTTTGGGGATAAAGTTCATTTTCTAGCCAAATATTGACTTTGCAAGTAATTGCTGTTAAGCTGATCACTCTTTATAACATTCTGTAGTATATGCAAATTGCCATTAGAAAAAGTGAAGCAGTAGACTTTGTAAAAATTAATATTTGTGTCATTCTCAAAACTTTTGTCCATGACTGTACTCTGCGCCTTTGCGTTACTGCATCCATTTACCTGCTTTACATTTCGGCGTAGTCGGCAACAAGCTTTGCGAGAGCGCCTATGCACTAAACCGCGTATGACCTTCCTAGAAAAATGGGTGCGGAAGCGCGCATGAGAGAACAGGAACAGGGGACGGTGGCCTTGGCATGGATGGTCTGGAGCAAGAGGCACCTACCCCGCCTGCGGCTGAACCAGAGTGGGCCCGGGAAGTCCAGAAGGAAAAAAGGGAAATGCGAGAAGAGTGGTCCAGCCTTAGAAGCGTTCCTGCTTTAGCCCAAAATACGTTGAGAGAGAGGAGTGAATGAAAGTCCTGCTTGTTTGTCGAGCCTCGTCAGGGAATGAGACAGCCCCATGCAGAATGGGATCTGACTTATTTCAAGAGTGGGAACACTGGACACTACGCCCGAGGTAGTGCAAGACTGGGACAGTCCCTACCACGGCAGCCATTAAACTAGTGGGCTCCGTGGCTGAGGGACGCAGCCCGAAGTCAGAAAGACCAAGGAGGGGAGACGGGAGTCCCAGAGATTTAATCTCCATGAACCCTACTGTTTGGGCTGAAGTGAATGGGTGAGCAGTTCATTGTTTGATTGATACAGGATCGCATGTGACCACTATGCCAGAAGCTTACTTTAGACATCATTTTACAGAAGTGGCATGGCCGGAGTTGGGTTCGGAGATCAGACTAAAGGCAGTCAACCAGTTGCCCATCCCGGTTGCAGGGGTGGTATGGATGGAGATTAGAGTGTGTGGAAAGGATGTAGACCGAAAAGGTCTCCTGTTGTTCGCCGGGGATGTCGATAGCGGGCCTGTCGTGACTCTCAGGATAAATGTGCTGAAAGAAATCAGATCTCTTTTGTTCAGTGAGCCGCAAGAGGCCTTTTTGGACCATTGGATCCCACAAATGCCCTAAAGAAAGGCATTGAAGCAACTGATTTGAGCTGCCCAGGCGGCTCAGGACACTTCAAGAGAAGGGAAAATTCAAGGAAAGGTGATGGTTCCTGCAGCTGCTAAACTTACGCTACCACTTGGTCAGACGGTGCTCACGTTGCCAGTATGAGCCTGTACGCCCCTTGAAGGGGTGTAGGTGCAGATAAAGCTGACATCGGTGGATCAGGTACCCCCAAGACTCCTCATAGCTCGGAAATTAGCCACAGTCCATGACGGTAACGTTGTAGTGCGGTACGTCAACCTGGGAGAAGATAGCCTCACCCTTTCACCTAAGAGTGAAGTGGCTCAGATCCTGGAAATTCTAGAACTGGCGCAACCAGTGGCCGAGCAGTTGTCAGTAATGCAGGGAGATCCCGGGACCCTAGCCATTACAATGACACCAGAGCACCCGTCTGGAAGCACAAAGGAGGGTCGCCGAATCTTGAAGCAAATGTGGACCGAATTGACGGGACTCTCGCCTAAGCAGGTACAACAGGTGGAAGCTGTGTTATCAAGAGGTATTTGCCCGTCATGAAGATGACTTCGGGTGCACTCAAGCTCTCACCCACAAAATTCCTACAGGAAGTGCTGCACCAGTTCAGGAAAGATATCGGCAGATGCCTCCTCAGATGTATAAAGAAGTAAAATAGATGCTGGCTCATATACTGCAGAGTGTGGTCATATGGGAAAGTCATAGCCCGTGTGCGGCACCCATTGTTTTAGTCTGGAAGAAGGACGGAACTCTGTGATTCTGTAGAAATAAAAGTCCAGCTCACCAGTGCAGCATACCAAAGATCGGAGCAAGGAACCGCTGTGTCAGACGTAGAACATTGCAAAAGGAGAAAATCCAGCTCAACGATGAAGTGAAGATAAAAAAATCTTTATTCACTTGTCATTCCAAATACAGAGGAGTATCAGCATAGATAGCAGCAGACTAAGGGTGCTGCGTCACTTGAAACGCATTGATAACGCATCTGCTGCTATCTATGCTAATACTCCTCTGTATTTGGAATGACAAGTGAATAAAGATTTTTTTATCTACACTTCATCGTTGAGCTGGATTTTCTCCTTCTGTGATTCTGTGTTGATTACAGATGCTTGTACAGTCTGGGACCTCTATCCATTGCCAAGAATTGAGGAATCACTGTCTGCCTTGGGAAAGGCGAAGTACTTTTCATCCCTGGATCTGATCAGCAGGTACTGGCAGGTGCTCATGGCTGAAAACAACCGGCCAAAGACGGCGTTTAAATTGCCTATGGGACTGTTTGAGTTTAATAAGATGCCCTTTGGCCTGACCAACGCCCCCAGGACATTCCAGCGGTTGATGGAGAGATGCTTGGGAGACTTGAATTTGAATTTTTAAAGCAACACTCATTTACCTCGATGACATCATCGTCTATGCGGCCACCTGTGAAGAACATCTTTGGCGACTGGAGCAAGTGTTGAGTCTGCTGCCGAGTCACGGCCTGAAGGTGAAGCCTCATAATTGTCACTTTTTCTGCAAGCAAATTGAGTACAGTATTTGGGACATATTGTATCCGGTGAAGGAGTGCGGTGTGCGTGTGAAAAGATAGCAGCCGTGCTAGTGTGGCCCACCCTGACAACAGTGAAAGACATGCGGGTCTTCTTGGGGCTTACTGTGTACTACCGAAGCTTCGTGAAGAATTTCACTCATCTCACTAATCTGCTCTTGGAATTACTAAAGTAGTGCCTTCGGGTTTGAAAAATCAAGCTATTCAATGGGGAAGCAGCCAGGAAGAAGCCTTCAGAGCTTTAAAAATGGCCTTGACAGAGGCCCCAATACTCGCCTAAGAGGATTTCCCACAGCCCTTCATCCTTTACACTGACAGAATGTTACATGGTCTATGGGCCATTTTATCACAAATACAGGGAGGAAATGAACGAATGATAGCCTATGCGAGCTGGTCTCTTCACGATCCGGAACGAAACCCAGGCAATTATAGCTTTTTCAAGTTGGAACTGCTGGCGTTGGTGTGGCAATGACTGAAAAGTTTGCAGAGTATATGTCAGGGTCCAAAGTCCTGGCGCGTACTGATAATAATTTCCTAGCTCACCTGGAAAATGCAAAATTGGTGCCTTGGAACAACGATGGGTGGCCCGCATTGCAAAATATCGATACAAGATCGCTTACTGGGCCAGGGCCGAGAATGCACACGCTGATGCTCTCTCTCGAGTGACTCATGAGCGGCCCGAATGCGACAGAGATGAAGAATTGGAGGCAGAAGAGATTCCTGCTTTTTGGGACTTTTCTAGGTCATTGGTGGTGACGCAGGGACAGATCAGAGAAGCATCTGGAGAACGGGTGCTGGGGCGACCTTGGAATGACTGGGTGCAACTCCAGCAAGCAGATAAAGAACTTGCCCAGCTGAGGCAGTGGGTGAGCCAGAAGCAACTTCCCAGCCGGCGAGAGAGAGATGCTCTGTTCCTAGGGGCTCTGCAGATTCTGAGACAGTGGGAGAGGCTTCAGTTGGAAGATGGATTGCTATACAAGAATTGTGGGTTACTTGGCAAGCAGTGCTCCCAAAAAAGTTGATCCGTGTGGTGGCTATGGAGGCCCATGAGAGAGCGGCTCACTTTGGTCCAGAGAAGACGTTCCAGTGGTTACAGAAGCTGGTGTATCACCCCCGATTATGGACTGCAGTGGAGGAGGCTTGTCAAAGATGTCAGAGCTGTGAACTAGCTAAAACTACAGAGCAAAGGGCTTTGACGCAGACCATCACAACTTTTTCCCCTTGGAGATATTGATGATTGACTACTTAACTGTGAGCCCTTCACATCTCGGGTATGAACATTGTCTGGTGATGACCGACCACTTCACCAAGTTCGCTGTAGTGACACCGACCCGGGACCAGACTGCTGAGTGTGCCATTTACCATTTGCAGAAAATTCATCCGGGTGTACGGTTGCCCGAAAAGGATCCATTCCGACCAAAGGCGCTTGCTTCCAAGGTCAAGTGATGTAAGAGTTACATCGTTTGTACCGGATTGAGAAGTCAAGAACTATGCCCTATCATCCACAGGGGAATGGAACTTGTGAACTCTTTAATCTGATATAGATCCAGATGCTCCAAACATTGGAGGAAGATATGGTGGCATGAGCTCGTGGTTGAACTGGTGTGGGTGTACAGGCACCGGGTAAAGCAGCGTGGTGCAGGTGTTCAGGTACCGGCAGGTGTTCCGAGGGATGAGCACCAAGTGAGACATAGTGGTGCGTGCATCCAGTTGTTGTCGGTGGCACAGGGGAGCACATGCCGAGCAGAGACTTGTGCTGAGCTTCACAATGCGGCTCTGCTGTTGAATGGACTAGGGGTTCAGCGGGCAAATTTCGAGATCGCCCGCTACCGCCAGAAATGTGGCTGTGTTTTGGGCAGGAAAGCTTGAAGGCGCAGTGTCGACCTCCTCCGGCATTACACCATCTATTGAACTACAGGCAACTAAAAGACAGCAGAGTCATGATAAGTTAAAGTTTATAGAGAGACTGTTGTGTTGAACCACATTTATCCTGTTTAACCTGTTCCCCCCTTTTCTGTTATCTCCTTGCGAGTTTATTATTGTTAATTAAACCACACTCCTGTTAACCCTTGCTCTGCGCCTTTGCGTTACTGCATCCGTTTACCCGCTTTACATGTGTACGGATGAGTATTGAGATCATGAGAGTGCATTGCAGTCACAGGCATTGCTGTGATTGCAATATGGAATAAAAGTGTTAGTCTTGGGCAAGCTATTTGTCCAAGGTAGATTTAGGGAATACCTGCTCTGGGCTTTTGTGTTTTGAAACAAACTGGAGGACGGTAATGGTGCACTGCCTCATCACTGCATATGGTGTTACCGCTGCACTACATATGGTCAGAGAATGCGGGCAGTGTGAACTGAGGCATACCCCAAAGCATGCTGCATGTCAGTGATTAAGCCTGCAACACTACAGCTCAAGCCGGCTGACAAAATGGAGGAGCTTTCGAAGCAGTTAGTCCTCGCTAAGCGGCAGCAGCAGGAGCAGCAGCAGGAGCATCAGCAAGAGGTGCTGCAGTGGCAGAGGCAGGAGCAATTGCAGTTACAGCGTCAGCAGCTGGAGCAGCAGCAATGGTAGCAGGAGCAGTACAATCATCATCAGCAGCTGTTGTGTCAGCAGCAGCAAAAGACTAATGAGCTGATTCTGCAGCAGGTTGCGGCTATGAGATAGGCACCCTCCACAGTGATCCCAATCCGTTCTGAGGCCAGGACAAAGTCCGGACAGTGCTGAGGGAGATGAGTCCTGAGGACGACATGGAGGCCTTCCTTACCATCTTTGAATGCACTGCAGAGCGGGAGAGCTTACCGATGCACAGTGGGCTGAAGTGGTGGCCCCCTTTCTGATGAGAGATGCCCAGAAGGCTTACCTGGATCTCAGTCGGGAGGATGCGCTGGACTATAAGAAGCTGAAAGGTGAGATCCTTGCCCAACCGGGGGTTAATAAATATGTGCGGGCTCAGCAAGTCTACCAGTGGTCCTTTGTTGAGTCTTGTCCCGCCAGGTCTCAGGCATATGACTTGCTGCAGCTGGTAAAAAATTGGCTCCAGCCTGAGATCTTATCTTTATTCCAGATGGTAGAGAGGGTGGTGGTTGACCAGCTGGTGAGAGCTCTGCCAGCAGCCATACAGAATTGGGTGGGGCAAGGGGACCCAAGCACTCTGGACCATGTTGTTGGACTGGTAGAACGGTATACAGCCACTCAGGACTTTATATGGGACACTGCTCCACTGTGACTGTTGCATAAGGCCCCACCAGCCCAGAAGCCGGTGAAAAGACCACAAACCTCTGTTGGGGCTATCCAGGAATGAGCCCAGGATGAGGGGGTAACCCGAAGTGAAGGTGACAAAAGTCCCGTTTTCCTTAAAATGGATCAAGGTATAGTCGTTCTGCAGCTATCAGGTGTTGGCTGTGCCAAGGGTCCGGCCATATGGCTGCCAACTGCCCACTGGTTTCTGAACTCATGGACTGCGTGTATGGTTGCCATATGTCTATGTATGCCCAGACATTCGGTACCGTCACTACTGTACAGGTACCGCTGACAGCAAACCCCAGCTGTGCCAGGTACTTGTGAACGGGTACCAAACAGAGGCTCTCCTGGACTCGGGGAAATTGGTGACTTTGGTCCATGGATCACTTGTTGTTGGTAACAACCCCAAAGGACAGAAAATGGTGATGGGTATCCATGGGGAAATCCATCAGTACCCAACCGCGGAGGTTAATTTTTCCACAACATGTGGGGACATTAAGCATGTGGTGGTAGTGGTGAAGACCCTTCCATATGGGACTGTGTTGGGAAGAAACTTGGCCCTGTTCTGTTCCATGTGGGAGGCCAGGTTCAACGCTCTCAAGGTAAATGTTGTTCCAGGTGTAGAACCCGAAGATCCCGAGACAGGGATATCTGCCATAGGGGTCACCAACCTAGGGACAGAGTGTCACCCCAATAGGTTCCCCTAGAGGTTGTGGCAGGAGAGGTCGTGGAGACCCCACTGAACCACAAGCTGGAAATGTCCCCTGGTGAGTTCCGAACAGCTCAGTTCCAAGGTCCCACACAGACACAGGCATAAAAACGCACGTATAAAAAGAAAGCCCGGAGGAACTGGGAGTGTGCCGTCACAGAGGCGACTAGGGACATAAGCATGAGGAACCCTCTGGCACTGGCCAAGGATGTGGCCGGGGGTCGGGGTAAAACGAATAGAGCTCTCGCTAGACAGCAGAGTCGGGAGTCTCAGGCTTGGGTGCGATGTAGTATGAATGTATGCCTGGAGTTACCAGGGTAGACCTTGGCATTTCGGCAGGACATAGTCACCGAGGCACTGGTAAGGGTACAGAGGAAACGGCACCAAGGGCCTGAAGGCAGGTACTTAGGTCACGGGATTAGCTTTGAGGTTAGTGAACCCCAAATAAAAACGGTCGAGACCACCCAAAGCTGGCCTAAATCTACTGTTAGTCAGGATAGTGGGCTTGTCTTCCGGAAGGGAGAACGGGGAGGTGGGTGGTCATGTAACAAAGTATGAAGGAGAAGCGCAAAATGAAGGGATGCTTGCTTCAACCGAAGGTTCTGGTCCCTACTTTGGTTCCTCAGTACAGTGTTGGGTGGGGGTGTCACAGGGTCATCCAGATGCCCTGTCGCGCACCCATGTGGGGTGACAAGTGTTCAACCCCACAGGTTTGAACAGAGGGAGGGGGTATGTGATGCAGGGACTGGTATTACATATGAAGGTCACTGTATATTCCCCCCAAGGATGCGCACGGAGGTGTATTGAGGCCATGAGAGTGCATTGCAGTCACAGGCATTACTGTGATTGCAATGTGGGATAAAAGTAAGTGTTAGTTTTGGGCAAGCTATTTGTCCAAGGCAGATTTAGGGAAAACCTGCTCTGGGCTTTTGTGTTTTGAAATGAACTGCAGGACGGTAGTGGTGCAGTCCGTTTCATTCCTGCCCGAGTTTTCCATGTGGCTGAAGGCCACAGGTCGCTAGTTAAAAACCCTGCAGTATAGGGTTTGAGTGTGTCAGTGTCAGATACAGAGCAGGAGGCTCTGCAGAGCTCCAACTGTGTGAGGCAGCACAGGAAAGTGGAGCCAAACAGCCAAGGCAGCCGGAAGGCCTGACACCCACAGCATACACAACGGTGCAATCACCCACAGAAACTGGTCTCAGGAGGTGGACCGGCTTGTTTAGTGACTGTAATCCAGAGGATATGGTTCCCGGCTGCGATCCGGAGGATATTGTGTGCTGTGCATTATTTGTGAGTTAAACATTGAAGAGAAGTTTGCTTTGAACTTTGCTGGGTCACTACCTCATCACTGCATATGGTGTTACCTCTGCACTACATACATGAATGCATTAATATGCTGCATACAATTCTTTAGGTTTCAGCATTACGCAGAATAATATGAGTAATGAAACATGCTCTATATGTGTGATGCTAGTTTGAAAATTTTACCCACACATCACTTTATGAAGGGAAATTTGACATAATACCCCTGTTAGCAAACACCATATACTGCTCATATACACAGCACCCCAGTAGTTGGGCAGAATGCTTGGGCACAAAATCTGTGTCTGATGATGAAACCACTGACCAGTCCCCTGTGTTACGTCCTTCCGACTCTGCTGTCCAGGAAGGAGGCGCTGAGGCCTCCAGCAACTTTTAGATTTTAGAACTGACCTGCAGTTGCACAGACTCAACAGTCAGCAACCATGGCCAGTCCGTTGTCCCAGCGCAGCGTTCATTTGTCCCTTGTCAGCATATATGTTTATTCACGAATTGTTAGTTAGATAAGGCATACATATTCGTTAGCACTTTACATTGTCTGGAGCTGAACAAAGACTTTTCCAGGACACTAAATGAGAATTCTGTCTCTTTATTAAACTGTTCTTTCCCTTACATTTTCTACATTTGGGTCCTTACAAAAAATGGTGGTGAGTATTGGCCAGTTTCTGTACATTTTAACCCCTTTCTACCATATGACGTACTATCCCGTCCATGTGGCCTAGCCTTAAGTCCCAGTGACGGGATAGTACGTCATATAGTATCAGACGGGGTGAGTGCAGCCGATCGCGGCCGGGTGTCAGCTGATACTCATAGCTGATACCCGGCACTAAGTGCCAGGAGTGGTCACGGACTGCTCCTGGCACTTTAACCCCCAGCACACTGCGATCAAAGATTATCATAG
Source organism: Oophaga sylvatica (assembly GCA_033576555.1). Taxonomy (NCBI): domain Eukaryota; kingdom Metazoa; phylum Chordata; class Amphibia; order Anura; family Dendrobatidae; genus Oophaga; species Oophaga sylvatica. The sequence continues at coordinate 24,484 of JARQOD010006434.1, read as the reverse complement.
CATTCCAGCGGCTACAGAGGGGCTGACAGCCCTTTGCTTTTCGATAGTAGACCCTGCGGGATGACGCGGGGTCCCAATCATTCCCATGGAGACCTGGATATCGTCAAGACAACATCCGGGTCTCCAGGTCAAAGAAACATCCTGACATGCGCAGTGTATGTCAGGAAGTCTCAGGTTAATGCACGTAGAAGCTGCAGCCCTGCAAGCTTCTATAGCATGCAGATGCTGCTTCATCTGCATGCTATAGAAGCGATCAGCCTGCAGAAAATGAGTGTTCCATAGTGGGACAAGGTGTAACAATAAGAATTAATTAAAAAAATTTTTTTAAATAATTGTAAAAATATTATAATAAATAATTAAAAAATAATTAAAAAATCAATATTTATTTTATCAAAAAATAAATATTTTAGTGAAAAAAAATTCTAAACAATAAAACAATAATAAGTACACATATTTAGCATCCTCACGTCCGTAACGACTAAAACTGTCCCACTAGTGAACACCATAAAAAAAGGCAAAAAACAATGCTTTCTCATAATACCGCCAAACAAAAAGTGGAAAAACACGCGTTCAAAAAGACGGATATAAATAATGGTACTGGTGAAAACGTCATCTTGTCCTGCAAAAAACAAGCCCCCGTATAGCGTCATCAGTGAAAAAATAAAAAGTTATAGCTCTCAGAATAAAGCGATGCAAAAATAATAATTTTTTATATAAAATAGTTTTTATTGTATAAAAGCGCCAAAACATAAAAAAAACTATATAAATGTATAAATGAGGTACTGCTGTAATCGTACTGACCAGACGAATAAAACTGCCTCATCAATTTTACCACACGTGGAACGGTCTAGACGCCTCTCCCAATAGAAATTTATGAATTGCTGATTTTTGTTCATTCTGCCTCCCAAAAACCAGAGTAAAAAGCGATCAAAAAATTTCAAAAAAATGGTGTTGTAAAAATGAGAAATCGCTGGTCAACTTTTAACCCTTACAACTTCCTAACAAAAAAAATTTTGGTTACAAAATTGTGCTGAAGTAGACATGTGGGAAATGTTATTTAGGAACTATTTTGTGCGATATAACTCTCTGATTTAAAGGAATAAAAATTAAAAGTTTGAAAATTTAAAAAATTTCAAAATTTTCGCTATATTTCAGTTTTTTTCATAAATAAACGCAAGTTAGAAATTTTACCACTAACATGAAGTACAATATGTCATGAGAAAACATTGTCAGAATTGCCAAGATCCGTTGAAGCGTTCCAGAGTTATAACCTCATAAAGGGACAGTGATCAGAATTGTAAAAAATTGGTCCGGTCATTAACAAAGCAAAAAACCCTCGGGAGTAAAGGGGTTAAGCACATCTACGAGACTTAGTTAATATGCTCCACATGTTTATTCAAGCCGCAGCCTTACACCTATTGGAACACAGTCAATGCCACACTAAGGCCTTTACCTGATCTCTGTAGCATTGCCTGTCACTTGAGTAATACAATCTACAGACTTCGACACTCTCTGAGACATATCCTGTAATTACTCCATTGCAAACAAAACCATGCAAAAGATACATTCTGCTCATTTGGTAGTTTCCAGAAGTGTTTAGGCTTGTGCAGATTGGTCAACGGCACTCCTGTCTCTTTCCCTTTAAGGAGGCTGCTTCCAAGTAAAATGAGGCTTGTACATATTCATGATATGGGTTTCAGGCCAGACAGACTGACCACAATACAGGCCCTCGCTTGCATAAACAGTACTCCTGTTGGCAGAGGATTGTTCAGGATTCTCTCCAAGCGTGTGACAACAGAGCTTCTTTATTCAGGAACAAACAGGAACAATATATGGTAAGTAGTGTTGAGCATTCCGATACCGCAAGTATCGGGTATCGGACGATATTCGCGGTATCGGAATTCCAATACTGAGTTCCGATACTTTTGCCATATTGTATACCGGAATCGGAAGTTCCCATAATGCTATGAGAGGCAGTGTGATTTGATTCAGCCAATGAGGAATCCTAAGAAGTGTGGGCACATCCTGTAAGGCTGCGGTCATGTTAACTAATGGCATGGCTGTGATTGGCTGCTGAAATGATGTCATGAATGCACTATAAAAGGCGCCGCCGCCATTTTGGTTTCACTCTGCTGTGAATTCAGTTAGGGACAGAACGCTGCTCTTCTGGCTCTGAGGGACAGTTAGAGATTGCGATTTTGTGTATTGTGCTTTAGGCAGGCTAATTTACCAACCGCTGTGTAAAGCTTCCTTTTGCTCAGCGTGTGTCACTGCCTCATACTTTTTTTTTTTGTTTAATTGCTGCTGCTCAATTCAATTTTAATTAACTCTCTCCTATTAGTGTGCCGCGCTTCCATTCGTATCCAATACATTGGTTGCAAACGCTATAGGAGTAGATAGCGGAGCCTTTCATAGCTAGTGCACAGTTCTCTGCAGTGTTCACGGCTGTCTGTCAGGTCTCTTTGTGAGTGCAGCTCACGCTGAAGTTTGTTCTGCATCCACTGCTGGTTGTAGTCTGCTCAGCGTGCGTCACTGCATCATACTTTTTTTTTGTTTAATTGCTGCTGCTCAATTCAATTTTAATTAATGCTCTCCTATTAGTGTGCCGCGCTTCCATCCGTATCCAATACATTGGTTGCAAACACTTTAGGAGTAGATAGCGGAGCCTTTCATAGCTAGTGCACAGTTCTCTGCACTGTTCACGGCTGTCTGTCAGGTCTCTGTGTGAGTGCAGCTCACGCTGAAGTTTGTTCTGCATCCAGTGCTGGTTGTAGTCTGCTCAGCGTGCGTCACTGCCTCATACATTGTCCATTTTTTCTGTAGTGTTTTTTTTTCCTGAATTTCTCCTATTAGTGTGCTTCCATCCGTATCCAGCTAGATTGGTTGCAAACACTAGATAGGAGTAGATAGAGGAGCCTTTGGGCTGGTTTGCGGCCTGCAGGACCAGCCAAATTAGTATTACCCTATTTTTTGTAGCCTCATCTATTGCATTGTAGGTTCCTGCATTGTAATAGCTACAAAAAGTTTGTGATACTATTGATTGTACATCTTTTGTCTCAATCACAACCTTTGTTTTTTTTTGTGAAAAACACAAAAAGTGAATAAAGTTCACCAATCACTACACTTGACACTTGTTAGGCCACATTAGCTCATATTAAAGTGTAGTCCACACTTAATAAACTTAGTGTTTCTTATACCTGTTAGCAGCTGTTCAGGAATAAGCACGCTAAGGCCTTAGTACTTTTCTGCTTATCTTTATCAATCTACCAAGATGAAGAAGGCAGGGAGTAAGGCACGTGGTCGTGGGTGTGGAGTTTCAGCAGGGAGAGGACGTGGGGATTCTGTGCCTGCTGCGGGCATCAGTGACACAGCATCCCCCAGTTTTCCCCGGGAGCGGTCCTTTATGCACAGCTTTGTAGGAGCTTGCCGTACCCCCCTGCTGTGGGAAGAATAAATTGAAGCCGTTGTCGGATGGATGGCAGCTAACGCATCGACTTCAATTACTTCCACATCCTCTCAGGACCAGAGCACTGAAGAGCAACCATCTGTCTCTTCACCACCTGCCAAATTGCTCAGGCAGTCAGAGAGCTCTGTACAGGAGCCAGCTCAGTCTATACTTCTGTTCTCTGAATCTGTTGGCTTGGAAATAGGGGGCCAGTCAAGCAGCATTCTAGAATGTAAAGAAGAGGGAGTATGCAGTGATGCACAACTGCTTTGTCTCTCTGAATCTGAAAAGGTGGGTGGCCCAGTGCCTATGGTCAGCACACCTCAGAACGCATCTGATGATGAGACTCAGGTGCCAGTTTCTGTTGCGCATGGTGCTGGCCAGACGACCCAGGAGAAGCAGGTGTTTGAAGAGGGTAGTGTAGATGATGAGGTCCTTGACCCATCATGGCGTGAGGAACAGGAAGGTGGTGGGAGCAGCTCTGAGTAAGAGATTCCCCCAATGGCTCAAACAGGAGGGAGAGGTAGGGGTCAGACTCGGTTGCCTGTAGCCTCCACTTTGCCACCTGTTCGGAGCAGTTCTCTTCCAAAACAAAAAAAGGGGCGCTCTCAGGACTTGTAGTACGTGGTCGTTTTTGACACAGTTGCAGATGACATTTGCTTTGTCAAATGCAAGCTGTGTAATCAAAAAGTAAAAAGAGGTAAAGGTGTCAGCAACCTCAATACCACAAATATGTGGAAACATGTGCGGACCAAGCACGTGGTGGAGTTACAAAGACACACTGAAGACGTAGGCCAACCTACAGCACCACCTACCTCTTCAGCTCGTGTTGTAGCCTCTTCCTCCAGCTCACACACAGCTGGTACGGCTTCCTCACAGGATCGCCCTGGAAGAACCTCTGGCACTGGTGTACAGAGACCCAGTGTAATTCCACCCACAACACCACGTTCCCTGTCATCCTCACACTCCCAGGCCACTCTACAGCCATCGGTAGCACAGGCATGGGAGAAAAGGCGGCCATACTCGGCAAACCATCCCCGAGCACAGGCTCTGAATGCTGGCATTGCAAAACTCTTGTCCCTTGAAATGCTGTCATTCAGGCTTGTGGAGACTGACACCTTCCGTAACTTCATGGCATTGGCAGTTCCACAATACAACATGCCCAACCGCTTTTATTTCAGCAGGCAAGCCGTCCCTGCCCTGCAAAAGCATGTGGAGGGAAAAATTAAACATGCGCTACTAAACGCCGTCAGTAGCAAGGTCCATCTGAACACCGATGCGTGGACCAGTAACCATGGACTGGGACGATACCTTTCCCTCACTGCCCATTGGGTCAATGTTGTGGAGTCGGGTACAGATCTTGAGAGTGGCGCTGTACGTGTTCTGCCAACTCCAAGGATTGCAGGAATCAAGTCTGTACACATTGACTCCTCCTCATACTCCAGTTCCTCAGAATCATCGCTGCAGGAGCCGTCACGGTCTATCTCCACATGGACCCGTGAATGCTTACCTGTTACGACCGATATGAGCACAGCCGTGGCCAAACGTCAACAGGCCGTCCTGAAATTAATTTCTATGGGGAATCAAAGCCACACAGCGCAGGAGCTCTGGAATGCCATCAAGCAGGAGAGCGACGTGTGGTTTGTGCCAGCGAATCTCCAGCCAGGCTTGGTAGTGTGTGACAATGGCCGAAATCTGGTGGCAGCTCTGGGCCTAGGCAACCTCACTCACATACCATGTCTGGCACATGTGCCCAACTTGGTCGTGCAGAGTTTTTTGAGGGACTATCCGGATCTTGATGCACTGCTGCACAAGGTCCGCATAGAATGCGCTCACTTGCGGCGTTCTAGCATGGCCAGATCGCGCATTGCAGCTCTGCAACGCCGATTCTGCCTTCCGGAACATTACATCATATGTGACCTACCCACCAGGTGGAATTCCACGTTACATACAGTACAGACCAAAAGTTTGGACACACCTTCTCATTCAAAGATTTTTCTGTATTTTCATGACTATGAAAATTGTAGAATCACACTGAAGGCATCAAAACTATGAATTAACACATGAAGAATTACACATTACACTTTATAAAAAAGTGTGAAACAACTGAAAATATGTCTTATATTCTAGGTTCTTCAAAGTAGCCATCTTTTGCTTTGATTACTGCTTTGCACGCAGAAAAGGTGAACGGATGGACTCTACATGCCTGATTCCCACTGTGAAGCATGGAGGAGGTGGTGTGATAGTGTGGGGGTGCTTTGCTGGTGACACTGTCCACAGGACAGGAGGCGGAGGGGATGGAGGCCCTGTGGAAGATGGTACAAATGACTTAAGAAGGGATTTATGAAACACATTGGGGATCCGGAGTGACGGGGAAGGTGTAACCGAAAGGCAACAGGATTGACCACCTCCATGATCTCGTAAGGACCAATAAATCTGGGACCTAACTTAGCAGAGGGAATCTTTAGACGAATATTCTTGGTGGACAACCATACTTTATCTCCCACCAGGAACATAGGTCCTACAGACCGTCGCTTATCCGCAAAAAGTTTATGTTTGCCCTGAGCCTCCCCAATATTCTTTTGGACCTCCCTCCTCACCTCCCCCAATCTTTGTACTGCCGTATCAGCCCCTGGACATCCTGAATCCAGCCTAGAAAATTTGCCAAAATGGGGGTGAAAACCATAGTTACAAAAGAATGGAGAGGTGCCAGTGGACTGGTTAATCCGATTATTGAATGCAAATTCAGCCACGGGCAATGAAGAACACCAATCATTCTGCTGAGACGTAGCAAGAAACCTCAAAATCTGTTCAAGTGACTGATTGGTCCTCTCCGTCTGCCATTGGTCTCAGGATGGTAAGCAGAGGAGAAGGTTAAGCAAATACCCAGTCTTTTACAAAATGCCCTCCAAAATTTGGACACAAATTGTACCCCTCTATCAGAAACCACACTCAAAGGCACACCATACAGCCGTACAACGTGCTCAACAAACAACCTAGATAGTGTCTCAGCATTAGGCAATCCTGCCAGAGGTACAAAATGCGCCTGTTTACTGAATCTGTCAACCACTACCCAGATTACAGTTTTGCCATTAGAAGGAGGGAGATCAGTGATGAAGTCCATAGACAAATGAGTCCAAGGTCTATCTGGAATTGGCAATGGCACCAATTCCCCGGCCGTCCGGTTATGTGAGCTCTTAGCACGGGCACAGGTATCACAAGCAGACACAAACATAGTGATATCAGAGTTCATGGAGGATCACCAAAATAGCCTTGCAATGGCTTTCCAAGTGGCTGAGATCCCCAGGTGTCCACTGAGAGCAGAATCGTGGAATTCCCGGAGAACCCTCAACCTGTATTGAACGGGAACAAAGAGTTTATTATCAGGCAAAGAGGAAGGAGCAAGAGACTGAGCCTTCTGAATTTCCTGTTCCAATTCAGAGGATTCCCCTGCAACAACCACCCCGTGCTGAAGAATGGAGGAAGGAGGTTCAGGGGGTGATATTGAATCAAAACTGCGAGATAAGGCATCAGCCTTGACATTCTTGGAACCAGGCCGAAAAGTGATTGAAAAATGAAAACGAGAAAAAAAAAGCGACCACCTAGCCTGTCTAGGAGTCAACCGTTTAGCAGATTCAAGATAAGACAAGTTTTTGTGATCCGTGATAACCGTGATCCGATGAACCGCCCCCTCCAAAAAATGCCTCCATTCTTCAAAAGCCAATTTTATGGCCAATAACTCCCGGTTACCCACGTCATAGTTCCTCTCCGCAGAAGAGAACTTCCGGGAGAAAAAGGCACATGGTCTTAAATTAGTCAAGGTAACGGGTCCCTGTGACAACACAGCCACCACTCCCACCTCAGATGCGTCCACCTCGACAATGAACGGTTCAGATGGATCGGGCTGAACCAATACAGGAGCAGACATAAAACATTTCTTTAGTGCAAAAAATGCTTCAACTGCTAAGGTTGACCAAACTTTGAGATCAGCCCCCTTGCGAGTGAGATCGGTGAGTGGTTTGACCACCTGAGAAAACCCCTTGATGAATTTTCGATAATAATTGGCAAAACCCAGAAAACGCTGCAAACCCTTGAGGTCTCTGGGTTGCACCCAATCAACAATGGCCTGTACCTTTCCGGGATCCATCCGAAACCCATTGGCCGAAAAGATGATCCCCAGAAAGGAAAGCTCCTGGACACAAAACAAACATTTCTCGGGTTTAGCAAACAGAGAATTACCCGTAACCTGTGAAGAACAGCACGTAGATGACCAATGTGGGATTCCTTGTCAGGCGAGAAAACAAGGATATCATCCAAGTATACAACCATAAAGCGCCCGATAAAATCAGAGAAAACATCATTCATGAAGTTCTGAAATACAGCGGGCGCGTTCGTGAGACCAAAGGGCATGACCAAATTTTCAAACAGACCTTCAGAGGTGAGAAATGCCGTTTTCCACTCATCCCCTTCCTGAATACGGATAAGGTTATATGCTCCCCTGAGATCAAGTTTAGAAAACCACTTAGCCCCAGACACTTTATTATAAAGATCAGGAATGAGTGGGAGAGGGTAGGTATTTCTCACCGTAATTTTATTTAGTTCTCGGAAATCGAGGCACGGGCGTAAACCACCATCTTTTTTCTTAACAAAAAAGATTCCCGCGGCCGCAGGTGAGACAGAGGGACGGATGTGACCTTTGCGTAGGCTATCAAAGATATAGTTTTGCATAGCAGTACGTTCCGGGCCAGAAAGATTGTACAAACGGGCTTTGGGCAATTTAGAACCAGGAATAAGATTAATGGCACAATCATAAGGACGGTGGGGTGGCAAAACCTCAGCCTCTTTTTCGAGAGAACACGTCCCCAAAGTCCTTCAGGTACTCCGGAATACCCTCCGGACTAATGGCAGACACAAAAACAGCAGAAAGACAACCATTAGAACAATTAGGACCCCATTTAACAATATCACGAGATCCCCAGTCAATAACAGGATTATGCCTCTGCAACCAGGGGAACCCCAACACCAGTCCTGCAGGAAGATTATTCATAACATAACCTGAAATTCGTTCCTGATGTAAGGAACCCACCTTGAGGAGGAACTCCTCAGGGACAAACTTAATGACATTTTGAGCCAACGGTGTCTTATCAATTGCAACAATATAGATGGGAGTCTCTAGCCTGACTGTCCCTAACTTTAACTTGGACACCATACTAGAGTTAATGGAATTCATGGAAGATCCACAGTCCACAAATGCTGAAGTGGAAGCACTACCACCTCCATAACACAGTTCCACCTCTAACAAAATTTTCTGAAAAGATGAAACTGGTACCTGAGAGTCTGGATGACCTCCTAGATCATCACCCAGACTCGGCAGCTCTTTATTTGATGGACAAGAGGGGCAGTTTGTCTTCCAATGTCCCAGATCTCCACAATAAAAACATAATTTCTCATCTCGTTGCCGTCTCCTCTCTTTCTCCTTGAAATTAATGGTACCAACTTCCATAGGCAATACGGGAATCTCATGCTGGATAATTCCTCTCTCCCGTAACCTCTGGTCCATACGAATGGCCTGGATCATGGCCTCTTCCAGGGAACTGAGCGGCATATGAAGGGCCAGCGCGTCCTTGAGATGATCCAATAATCCTCTCTCAAACAGGCGTCTTAGAGCAGAGTCATTCCAGGACACCTCAACAGACCACCTCCTGAACTCAGAACAATACTGTTCAGCAGTGAGTTCATTCTGAGAGAGACCCATGATCATGTCCTCTGCCACCCTGACCCGGTCTGGTTCATCATAAATCAGTCCCAAAGCCTCAAAGAATCTGTCCACAGACACACGTTCAGGGGCAGAAGCAGGTAGAGAGAAAGCCCACGACTGAGGTCCCTCCCGCAATAAGGAAATGATTATCCCCACCCGCTGACTCTCATCACCAGAAGCTAGGGGTCTAAGTGAAAAAAATAGTTTGCAACTCTCCCTGAAAGTACTGAATTTCTCCCTCTCCCTGGAGAAGGTATCTGGGAGCTTTACTGTAGGTTCAGGAGAGTGCAAAGAAACATCAACAGTGTTAGAGTGCTTACAGTCAGTCTGCAACGATATTACTGTGTTAGAAAGCTCCCTCTGTTGCACAAATAGGTCTTGCATCATAAATGCCAAGCTATTCATGTGATCCACCAAGGTATGGAGCGGATCGATAGGAAACAGAGCAGAGAAAAAAAAATGCAGAAATCCCTTTATATGTGGGGGGGGTGAGCTATAATGTCAAGCAGCTGTAATGCAGGCTGGTGTGTGCTCCACCTGTAGGTTACAGAGGGGAGAAGGGATTACACACTACCAGAGTAGGCCTGCACTGCAGCAGCCAAAACCACCACCAGGTGGCAGCAAAAACGTCCAAGACTGAGTCAGGAATAGTCAGTCATCTGAAGTATCATAGGTCTCAGCAAGCCCTCTACAGAGCAGAAACACAGGCGCCACCAAGTGGCGGGAGCGTGGTCAGGCAAGCCAAGTCAAAACCATACGGAGGCAGCAGGACAAAAGGAATAAGCAATACACGTGGTCAGGAGAAAGCCAGGAGGTCATCAACGGTCAGAAGCAGATAAGACAAAGACAGAAAGCAGAAGCGAGTCCAAATACAGGCCGAGTCAAAAACCAGAGAATCAAACAGACAAACAGGGAAATGCAGGGAACAGGGCAGACAGAGGGGAACAACAGACACGGGAAGTCAGGGATAACAGCAGGACAAATCAAGGGTTACCAGTCAGGTTCACAAGCCGAAGATAGCAGTATAGCTCACACTGCTAGCAGGATGTGTGAGAGCTAAATAGCCAACCTGAACCCAGAATGAGGCAGAGCAAAGTTAACCCTTGACATGATCCACCCGGACCAAGGGCAGACAGGACTAAACCCTGGAACGGATCATGACACCAAATATGTAAAAATTGACATTTTACTTATAAACGCATATACACATGGCGACTACAAATGCAACCATAAAAGCCTACATAGGGTATAGGGGTTCAAATGAATGCATACAAGTACATTTCATAATCCATTAATGCTGCCTAAGGAACGGTATGCACACCTGTAATATAGTGCAGAAAATGGATGTAGGACTAGTCATCATCATCATTACTTATACAGGTATATGTGACAGTAAAAAATACACTTATTGTGGACAACTCTTAGTTCACACACCATATATGAAAGGTCCAGCATCTAATCCTGATAATAAGGCGCAATAATCATGCATAACCTATAAAAAGTGCATCGTGCATATTGAAAATAGCAATGTATACCTGCAAGTGCAGTTGAAACAACGCCAACGGATAGAAAAGGTTTATGCTATCTAGGTATCAGAGTGCATAGCGACTGATGGCGAATGGCGATATAATACTGTACCTCAATAAAGGCTAAGGCACCCCTCATGCGCGTTTCGCTTGTAGCTTCTTCAATAGGGGACGTGCGTGTATGGTTGCTCATAGGTGCATGTTTATAGATTAAATCAGTCATGATGGCGGCTTTGTAGCGCCGCTACCGCTGACGAACGTTGCGCAACGTCACTGCAAGTCAGCCTCATATGACGCCCAGCCGCTCCCCTACCCGATGCGTCAGAGCAGAAAGGCAGTCTGGGCGGCAAGTCCGCCGCACAAGCATACATTCACTTGCCCTCTTCAACAAGCTACAAGCAAAACGCGTGTGAGTGGTGCCGCAGCCTTTATTGAGGTAGAGTATTATATCGCCATTCGCCATCAGTGGCTATGCGCTCTGATACATAGATAGCATATACCTTTTCTATCCGTTGGCGTTGTTTCACCGGCACTTGCAGGCATACATATCAATTTTCACTATGCACGATGCACTTTTTCTAGGTTATGCATGATTATTGCGCCATATTATCAGGATTACATGCTGGAACTTTATTATATGGAGTGTGAACTAAGAGTTGTCCTCAATGAGTGTATTTTTTACTGTCACATAGAACATGTAATGATGATGATAACTAGTCCTACATACATTGTCTGCACTATATTACAGGTGTACATACCGTTCCCTAGGCAGCCTTAATGGATTATGAAATGTACTTGTATGCATTCACTTCAACCCCTATACCCTATGTTGGTTTTTTGGGTTGCATTTGTTGTCGCCATGTGCATATATGCGCTTATATTTTAAATGTTTTTATTTCAATATTTTTGAATAAAATTCATCATTTTATGGTAGTAAAGCTTACGTTTCTCTTGTTTGGAGTATATACATTTTGAAGTGCCACGGAACAAGGAAACAACTCGATATGTGATTTCTACACCATCCTTGACCCTGGGCTTCAACACCGCCAGTTGCTGCTCAGAAGTGCTGTATGCACAGAGAAAAACACTTGCTCCTGTATTTGTGGGGTTCAGTAACGCCTGCTGTTCCCCTGCTGTGTGTCCGGCAATAAGTCCTGCTCCATCCAATTTGAAAACACATCAGATTTTAAACTTGCTCACACTAGGCCTCAGCCTAGACCCTCCTTGACTCTGGGCTCCAACACCGCCAGTTGCTGCTCAGAAGTGCTGTATGCACAGAGAAAAACACTAGCTCCTGTGTTTGTGGGGTTCAGTAACGCCAGCTGATCCCCTGCTGTGTGTGCGGCAATATGTCCTGCTCCCTCCAAATTCAAGTAACACCAGAGATTAAACTAGCTCACACTAGGCCTCAGCCTACACCCTCCTTGACCCTGGGCTCCAATACCGCCAGTTGCTGCTCAGAAGTGCTGTATGCACAGAGAAAAACACTCGCTCCTGTGTTTGTGGGGTTCAGTAATGCCTGTTGTTCCCTGCTCTGTGTCCGGCAATAAGTCCTGCTCCATCCAATTTGAAACACATCAGATTTTAAACTTGCTCACAATAGGCCTCAGCCTACACCCTCCTTGACCCTGGGCTCCAACACCGCCAGTTTCTGCTCAGAAGTGCTGTATGCACAGAGAAAAACACTCGCTCCTGTGTTTGTGGGGTTCAGTAACGTCTGCTGTTCCCCTGCTGTGTGTCCGGCAATAAGTCCTGCTCCATCCAATTTGAAAACACATCAGATTTTAAACTTGCTCACACTAGGCCTCAGCCTACACCCTCCTTGACTCTGGGCTCCAACACCACCAGTTGCTGCTCAGAAGTGCTGTAAGCACAGAGAAAAACACTAGCTCCTGTGTTTGTGGGGTTCAGTAACGCCAGCTGATCCCCTGCTGTGTGTCCAGCAATAAGTCCTGCTCCCTCCAAATTCAAGTTACACCAGAGATTAAACTTGCTCACATTAGGCCTCAGCCTACACCCTCCTTGACCCTGGGCTCCAACACCGCCAGTTGCTGCTCAGAAGTGCTGTATGCACAGATAAAAACACTCGCTCTTGTGTTACTGGGGTTCAGTAATGCCAGCTGTTCCCCTGCTGTGTGCCTGGCAAGAAGTCCTGCTACCTCCAATTTCAAGTTACACCAGATTAGAAAGTTACTCATACTAGGCCTCAGCCTACACCCTGACTGAACCTGGGCTCCAACACCGCCAGTTGCTGCTCGGAAGTGCCGTCTGCACAGTCAACACTTGCTCCTGTGTTATTGGGGTTTAGTAATGTCAGCTGATCCCCAGCTGTGTAGCTGGCAATCTTTCCTGCTCTGTCCACACTCACCCAAGTTCAGAGTGTAAACTTGCTCCAATTTGTCCTCTGCCTCCACTCTGTTTCTACTCTCATCCCTGGGCTACAACACTGCCAGTTGCTGCTCGGAAGTGCCGTCTGCACAGTCAACGTATGCTCCTGTGTTATTGGGGTTCAGTAATGTCAGATGATCCCCAGCTGTGTAGCTGGCAACTTTTCCTGCTCTGTCCACAATCACACAAGTCCAGAGTTTAAACTTGCTCCAATTTGTCCTCTGCCTCCACTCTGTTTCTACTCTCATCCCTGGGCTACAACAATGCCAGTTGCTGCTCGGAAGTGCCGTCTGCACAGTCAACACTTGCTCCTGTGTTATTGGGGTTCAGTAATGTCAGCTGATCCCCAGATGTGTAGCTGGCAATCTTTCCTGCTCTGTCCACACTCACCCAAGTTCAGAGTGTAAACTTGCTCCAATTTGTCCTCTGCCTCCACTCTGTTTCTACTCTCATCCCTGGGCTCCAACACTGCCAGTTGCTGCTCGGAAGTGCCATCTGCACAGTAAACATATGCTCCTGTGTTATTGGGGTTCAGTAATGTCAGATGATCCCCAGCTGTGTAGCTGGCAATGTCTCCTGCTCTGTCCACACTCACACAAGTACAGATTTTAAACTTGGTCCAATTAGGCCTCTGCCACCACTCTGATTCTACTCTCATCCCTGGGCTCCAACATCGCCAGTTGCTGCTCAGCAGTGTCTTTGGCACGGGTACTCCCTCCTGCCCAGCCAGGTTACAGCACGCCAGCTGTTTCCGTGCAGTGTCAACGTCACTTTGCTTCCAATACATTGTCTTGTCGTGTTGCGGTCGGGTTAGCCGACTCTATGGTGCCTGCAGTTTAGGTGCTTCCTATGTGGGCTGCGGGATATGGAAGTAAAGGCTGTTTCCGTAGTGCCAATAGGACAAGCAGCCCCTGTAGGACTGTGGGATTCGTTAACTGTGGCCGGCTCGCGGCCTTGCAACTTTGGTTTTCATGGGTAACTTCTGATACCCATCCGAGTTCCAGTACCGTCAGCTGGTTCTCGGCATTGCCTTTCGAACAGGTGCCTCCATCTCGGTATCCGAGTTCCAGCCACGTCTGCTAGTTCTTGGTAGTGCTTTCTAGCACAGGTACCTCCTGCTTAGTAACCGTGGTCCAGTACCGTCAGCTGGTCCTCGGTAGTGCCATTGGCTCTGTTCCTTCTGCTGCCCCTCCAGGTTCCAGCACAGTCAGCTGGTCCTCGTTAGTTCCATTGGCTATTGTACCTTATGCTACCAATCCGGGTTCCAGTACCGTCAGCTGGTTCTCGGCAGCTACTGCAGGCCAAACTGAACGCGGACAAATACTGTTGTAAATCTTTTGTGACAGCAAGAACGTAAGGTGTAATCTTCAAACTTTTAGAGATAACAACTACAGGAATGCCTGTCACAAATAAGAATATGATGAAGAAGATTAATAGGAAGAAGATGAAGAAGTAGAATATGAAGAAGAATAATAGTTGAATAAGAAGAATATGAAGAATGTAAGAAAAAAGAATAAGAGGAAAAAGGGGAAGAAGGTGAAGAAGAAGATAAATAAGGTGAAGAAGTTGATGAAAAAGATGCTGCTGCTGAGGATTATGAAGGAGAAAGTGTGGGAGAAGTGAAAAAGGTGAAGAGTATGGAAGTAGTGAAACATACATATGTGCCAAAATAGAAAAAAGGTTAACAACATAGTCAATTTCTTTGTAACTCTGAACGTCTTAAAAAAAATATATATTCCTGCTATTCCATTTGATTGGGCTAAACCTCTATGCCTTTAATGTCTCCTCCACCTCCCCCAATACATTCTACATTATTCTTAGTTGTTTTCCTTCATGTACAATTAACCTACAAGGAAAGAAAGGGTTTATTTTAATTCCAATATTTCTGTCCCATCTGGTTTCCGGTATCGGAATCGGCGATATCCGATACTTTTTGAGTATCGGTCCGATCCAATCCGATCCGATATTTCACAATATCAGAAAGTATCGATCAACACTAATGGTAAGCTTAATAGTTCAGGATGAAATAAATCATTTGTGTGTCTATCTGTGCAGCATCTACAGCAGGCTGCTTCTCTTCTACACAGACACAAGAAAACAGGAAACACTGTTCCTGTGTGAGCCTCTGGGAGTTTTTTTTTTACTTTATAAACAGCATACAAATCTAGCAACTAAACACTCATAGACATGAATAGAGTTGTTGCACCAAACATATTCCAACAATTCCGAATTTAATTGTAATGGTTTGGGTGTCTGGTAGAATCCAATTTTCTGACATTGATCATACAGCTCCTCCAATACCTGTATTATATTCACCTTACAGCGGCTTCACCAGCTACAACAGTGGTTGCATTGGGATCCAGTGGCGAAAATGAACTGTGGACCTTACAAACGCAGATTTCACAGCACCTTCTGGCCCTCTGAAAATTAGAAGCGAGGGTCACACAATGACATGGCGGTGGACATGGTGGTGGTGGTGGGCGAAGCCCAAAATTCAAATGAAAATGGAGAAAAAGGACCAGCACATCTAAGCTAGTGTGAATAGGTGCCAAAATGTTTTCATTTTTTCATAGAATTTTCTGCAGATGAATATATCATATATACATTATATAGTGCTTTTTCAATTTTTTCCCATTTTCTATGGCAGCAATGCAATTTCAATGTTCTAGAGTAGAGTTGAGCGAATTTCCCTTTTTTAGGGTCGAGTCGGGTTTCATGAAACCCAACTTTCTCAAAAGTCGGGTCGAACGAAATCGGCCGACTATCGGGAAAAGTCGGGGGTCCGACTGAAACACGAAACCCAATGCAAGTCAATGGGGAAGCAAAGTCGCCATGGTGTGGTGGACAGTAAACACACCTACAGTGCCCATTTCAATGCCAACAACATAAATTCTTATTAATTAAGCTTGGCAACCTTAATTAACTTTATAATAATAGTTACGCATTGAAAACTGGGGGTAATTTGGCAAAACTTGTGGGGGGTAGGGCTGGCTCCCGGTTTTCGTGTGCCCCGGGCCAAAGAGTGTCAGTGGGCCCCTTTAACACATACCACAATTCATCATGCTCCGATACGGCACAGAAATATAGGTATAGTACAATGAAAAATACTTCACTTCTTACATGACATGACTGATATCTATGTTAAAATCTACAATAGCTCAAAAACCGGACAGTATATTCCTCCATACAGTATTATGGCCACCACATAGTGACCCATACAGAATGATGAGCCCCATATATTGCTCCATACAGAATAATTGGTCCCATATAATGTTCCATACAGTATATGATGAGCTCTACATACTGCTCCAGTATATGATAGTCCCCATATAATGTGCCATACAGTATAGGACGGTCCCCATAGAGTACAATGAGCCCCACATATTCCTCCATACAGTATAATGAGTCGCATATAAAGCTCCATACAGTATATGATGGGCCCCATATATTGCTCCATACAGAATTGGCTCCATATAATGCTCCATACAGAATAGGCCCATATGTACCCCATATGATGCTCCATACCCTACATGATGCCCCATAAATAATGAACCCCATATGATTCTCCAGTATATGATGGGCCCCATGGATGATGTTCCAGTGTCTGATCTGCCCCATTTAGAATGCTCAAAGTATATGATGGGCCCCATGGATGATGCTCCAGTGTCTTATGGGCCAAAATAATGCTCCATTTATAATGGGCCCCATTTATAATGCTCCAGTGTATATGGACCCCGGAGATGCTGCTGCAGTGTCTGATCTGCTCCATTTATAATGCTCCAGTGTATAATGGGCCTCGGAGATGCTGCTCCAGTGTCTGATCTGCCCCATTTAGAATGCTCCAGTATATGATGGGCCCCATGGATGCCGCTCCGGTGTCTGATCTGCCCCATGTAGAATGCTCCAGTATATGATAGGCCCCATGGATGTTGCTCCAGTGTCTGATCTGCCCCATTTAGAATGCTCCAGCATATGATGGGCCCCATGGATGATGCTCCAGTGTCTTATGGGCCAAAATCATGCTCCATATATAATGGGTTCCATTATTAATGATCCATTGTATAATTGTCTCCGTAAATGCTGCTCCAGGGTCTGTTTTCCCCCTTTTAGAATGCTCCAGTATATGATGGGCCCCATGGATGATGCTCCAGTGTATGATGGGCCAATATAATGCTCTATATATAATGGGCCCCATTTATAATGCTCCAGTGTATAATGGGCCCCGTAGATGCTACTCCAGTGTCTGATCTGCCCCATTAAGAACGCTCCAGTATATGATGGACCACATGGATGATGCTCCAGTGTATGATGGGCCAAAATAATGCTCCATAAATAATGAGCCCCATTTATAATGCTCCAGTGTATAATGGGCCCCATATATGCTGCTCCAGTATCTGTTTCCACCCTTTTAAAATGCTCCAGTATATGATGGGCCCCATGGATGATGCTCCAGTGTTTTATGAGCCAAAATAAAGCTCCATATATAATGGGCCCCATTTATAATGCTCCAGTGTGTAATGGGCCCCGTAAATGCTGCTCCAGTGTCTGATGTCCCCCATTTAGAATGCTCCAGTGTCTGATCTGCCCCATTTAGAATGCTCAAAGTATATGATGGGCCCCATGGATGATGCTCAGTGTCTTATGGGCCAAAATAATGCTCCATATATAATGGGCCCCATTATTAATGATCCAGTGCATAATGGGCCCCATAAATGCTGCACCAGTGTCTGATGTCCCCATTTAGAATGCTCCAGTGTATGATGGGCCCTATCTATGATGCTCAAGTGTATGCTGGGCCCTATTTATAATTCTCCAGTGTATAATGCTCCCCATATAATGCTCCAAACATTAAAAAAAATGAAATACCTCTCCTCGCTGTGCACTGCTCTACTCTGGACTCCTCAGTGTCACCATCTTACAGCTCTCTGCACTTGGACTGTTTAGGCAGAGGGTGTACAGACGTGACGTCATCGCGCTCTCAAACCTGAATGTCACTGTCAGGAAACGCAGAAGACGTCACAGCGGTGGAGCATGTAGAGGTAAGTATTGCAAGCGCTGGTGTTTCTGACGGTGAGTGGGCCCTCCCACCATCAGAGACACTTTTTTGTACTATGAGGGGCCCTGTGCCAGTGCCGTCGCTCACGAGTCGGCCCCCCCACCTGCTCAGAGAACCGGCACTTGCCCGGGTGCGCCAGATGCTGAAGCCTGCCCTGGGGGGGGATTTGTAGGTTTTGTAGTCCGTCCATGCTTGCAAGTGCATGTTCATTAAATGTCTAAGCATGCAACTGGTATTCAAATTTACAATATTTTCCCCTCTGCTAAAGGTCCTACCGCACTTCTTACAGATAACCTTTGCCTCATCAATAGGATTTTGGTCAAAAATATGTCACACTGGACTCTTCCTACTATGGTATAAATTTTCAGGGAACGCACGCTGTGCTAATTTGACCGTCTGGCCAAGCTGTCCCATAACTCATTTTATTTTTTAAACACCTTTTTGTACTGCTACTGGCCATCCAGATAAACTCTGCTGCAGATCCTTCTCCTCTTCTGAGCTATTGCCAGCGGCACCCTCTTCCCCCAATGGATGCCAATCCGGGTCAACAACTGGGTCATCCATCACCTCCTCTTCAATTTCATCTGCACCTTCCTCTGTGTCACCGTGTAAGGTGGTATAGTATGCGGGAACGGGCACCTGAGTTTCATCAGGGTCAGATTCTGGCTCAGTAGACTGTGAGGGAAATCTAGTGCTCTGGGTGAATGTACCAGCAGAAACATCTAGCAGTGGCTGTGCATCAGTGCA
This sequence comes from Oophaga sylvatica, assembly GCA_033576555.1. Classification (NCBI taxonomy): domain Eukaryota; kingdom Metazoa; phylum Chordata; class Amphibia; order Anura; family Dendrobatidae; genus Oophaga; species Oophaga sylvatica. Next base: position 5,564 of record JARQOD010006434.1, on the reverse strand, counting down.
CTGCATGTCATATTCATCTTGGACTAGGGAATTCAGGATTTCACTTGATAACCCTCACATGGTATGTGAAAAGAGCTCCAGGGAGTAATCTGAAGTATGGCCTGCCGCATCCTTCACTTTTGGTGGGGGTGAAGGACACAAGGAAAGGGGTTGTTCCTGACCAGGAGCCTGCACTGACGACTCAGTGCTTCCTTTTTTTGAAACTTAAGAAGAGCTGGAGGCTGTTTCGGCAATTCATGTTGGACTGAGGAATTCAGGATTTGACTTGATAACCCAGGCATGGTATGTGAAAAGAGCTCCATGGAGTAATCTGAAGTGTGGTTTGCCGCATCCTTCACTTTTGGTGGGTGTGAAGCACACAAGGAAAGGTGTTGTTCCTGACCAGGAGCCTGCACTGACGACTCAGTGCTTGCATTTTTTGAAACTTCAAAAGAGGTGGTGATAGAGCTGGAGGCTGTTTCGGCAATGTAAGCCAAAACCTGTTCCTGATGCTCCGGTTTTAAAAGCAGTTAACCTACTCCCAGTAAAGGGAGCCTTCCAGGCCTTCTTGAGCCAGACGATGACGCCGGCTCAACACCTCCTGCCTTAGGTGCTATTTTGCTTATGGCACTTCCAGCAGATGCACCACCACCACCATCAGTACCAGCTGGACCCCCACGACCACGTCCATGGCGTCTTCCAACATGCTTCCTCATTTTTGTGAAAATGTACCCAAAATACCAGCAGATATATGTTACTGTATCAGAAGCGTACAGCTGTATACAATCTAGGGATAATTGTAAATCTCCGTATATATTTCAGGAGGCAGACATAGACGCTCTCAGGCTCAGTATGGATTACACCAGAATATAAAAAGTAGAAAAAGGGTAATGTATTAGAAGCGTAAAGCTGTATACAGTGTTGGGGTAATTGTACATCTCCGTATATTTTTCCAGAGTAACAGACAGACTTTCACAGGCTCAGTATGGATCACACCAGAATATAATAAGAAGAAAAAGGGCTACCGTATCAGCAGATACCAGGTACATATAGTATAGTCAAAATATTCTAAATCTCCGTATGTAATTCAGGAGGCAGACACTGATACTCACAGGCTCAGTATGGATTACACAAGAATATATTAAGAAAAAAAAGGGGTACTGTATCAGCAGATATCAGGGATATATAGTATAGTGAAAATATTCTGAATCCCTGTATATATTTCAGGAGGCAGACACTGACGCTCTCAGGCTCAGTATGGATTACACAATAATATAAAAAGAAGAAGAAGGTGTACTGTATCAGCAGATACCAGGTATATATAGTAGACTGAAAATATTCGAAATCTCCGTATATACAGTACAGACCAAAAGTTTGTACACACCTTCTCACTTTAAGATTTTTCTGTATTTTCATGACTGAAAATTGTTCATTCACACTGAAGGCATCAAAACTATGAATAACACATGTGGAATTATATACTTAACAAAAAAGTGTACAACAACTGAAAATATGTCATATTCTAGGTTCTTAAAAGTAGCCACCTTTTTCTTTGATGACTGCTTTGCACAATCTAGGCATTCTCTTGATGAGCTTTAAGAGGTAGTCACTGGAAATGGTCTTCTAACAATCTTCAAGGAGTTCCCAGAGATGCTTAGCACTTGTTGGCCCTTTTGCCTTGACTCTGCGGTCCAGCTCACCCCAAACCATCTTGATTGGGTTTAGGTCTGGTGACTGTGGAGGCCAGGTCATCTGGCGTAGCACCCCATGGCTCTCCTTCTTGGTCAAATAGCCCTTATACAGCCTGGTGGTGTGTTTGGGGTCATTATTCTGTTGAAAAATAAATGATGGTCCAACTAAACACAAACCAGATGGAATAGCATGCCGCTGCAAGATGCTGTGGTAGCCATGCTGTTTCAGTATGCCTTCATTTTTGAATAAATCACCAACAGTGTCACCAGCAAAGCACCCCCACACCATCACACCTCCTCCTCCATGCTTCACTGTGAGAATCAGGCATGTAGAGTCCATCCGTTCACCATTTCAGCGTCACACAAAGACACGGTGGTTGGAACCAAAGATCTCAAATTTGGACTCATCAGACCAAAGCACAGATTCCCACTAGTCTAATATCCATTCCTTGTGTTCTTTAGCCCAAACAAGTCTGCTTTTTGCCTGTCCTTAGCAGTGGTTTCCTAGCAGCTATTTTACCATGAAGGCCTGCTGCACAAAGTCTCCTCTTAACAGTTGTAGAGATGTGTTATGTTTTGGTAGCTGAGGAGGGCAGCAGCAAAAAACCGCAAAGGCAGCCAAACACCATAGAGGTTGGTATCTAATAGGTTGCAGACCCCTGAACTAACCGCGCAACTAGAAGCAGCCATGGGACGTTCCTATGTTGCCCTAGATGCCTCGTCACAGCCGGAGAGATTAGCTACCCCTGTAGATGGAAAGAGGAAAGCTAACTGTCCCGGAGTAGAGCCCCAAAGTATTAGGAAGCCCCCAAACATATAATGGCGGTTAGACTAGAGGAAAACACAAACACAGACAGAAAACAGAATGAGCAAACGCTGGGGTCCAAAACTGTCTAGATAGGATAGTACAGGAGAGAATAGTGTCTGCAACCCAACAAAACCCTAGGAAAAATTCCAACACTTCTGATTCCAAAAATGCTAAGACCACACGGTCTCGACCATCTATATCAGATCTCTGGTGTGGACACGTAGCTACCCAGCAGTAAAATATCACAAGTAGTGTTGAGCATTCCGATACTGCAAATATCGGGTATCGGCCGATATTGGCTGTATCTGAATTCCGATTCCGAGTACCGATATTTTCGTCATATCGGATACCGGAATCGGAATGTCACTGTCACTGTCAGTGTCTGTCGGTCGGGTCTGTCAGGAGTCAGCGGCACTTACCCGGCAGAAGATCTCCGGCGGTCACATTCCGGACTGCTTAATGGCCGCCATCCTCTTCTCCCTGGTAGTCACATGCAGTTTCTCGCGATAACTGCAGTGACTGCTGGGTAATCGCGGCCGTAAAGCAGTCCGATGACGTCACCGCCGGGGAAGCTGGTAAGCAGCTGTGCTGCGCCGGGATGTCAGGCTCTGCCTGTCATTCCGATGTAGCAGAGCTGGATCGTCGTGGAACAGTCGTTACTATGGACTGCGTCGGACAGGTGGTATACTGTTGGTTTGTTTTTTTTATTTTTTTACAGGAGATCGATGGCGTCGCAGGAATGAGAGAGTAATAAAAGAAATTAAAACTGTGTTGTCTCTTTTATTTCATTAAAAGACTTTTTTCTTGCTGTGTCTTTTTTTTAAACATTTAAAAACTTTGGGATTAATAATGGATCGGTGTCTTATTGACGCCTCTCCATTATTAACCGGGCTTATTGTCACCGTGCAATCAACGGTGACATTAACCCCTTATTACCCCGCTTGCCACCGCTACAGGGCAAGTGGGAAGAGCCGGGTAAAGTGCCACAATTGGCACATTTTTTGATGCGCCAAATGTGGGGCTGCTGTAGCCTGGTATTATCAGGCTGTTGAGGGCCAAAATCCATGGGCCTTGACAGTCTTTTAACACCAGGCCGCAGCAGTCTGCATTTTACTTGGCTGGTTAACAAAAATAGGGGGACCCCTACGCCATTTTTTTTTCGAGGGGATCCCCTATTTTTGTTAACCAGCCAAGCTAAGCAGACTGCTGTGGCCTGGTATTATCAGGCTGGCAAGGTCCATGGATATTGGATCCTTACCAGCCTGAAAAACCAGGCCTCAGCGGTCTGCTTCATCTGGCTGGTTAACAAAAATAGGGGGGACCACGAAAATTTTTTTCGAGGGGATCCCCTATTTTTGTTAATCAGCCAAGATATGCAGACTGCTGTGGCCTGGTATTATCAGGCTGGCAAGGTCCATGGATCTTGGCTCCTTAACAGCCTGAAAATCCAGGCCTCAGCGGTCTGCTTCATCTGGCTGGTTAACAAAAATAGGGGGGACCCCACGCCAATTTTTTTCGAGGGGATCCCCTATTTTTGTTAATCAGCCAAGATATGCAGACTGCTGTGGCCTGGTATTATCAGGCTGGCAAGGTCCATGGATCTTGGCTCCTTAACAGCCTGAAAATCCAGGCCTCAGCGGTCTGCTTCATCTGGCTGGTTAACAAAAATAGGGGGGACCCCACGCCATTTTTTTTTCGAAGGGAACCCCTATTTTTGTTAATCAGTTCCCTCTGACGTCACTGATTGTGTCCCTGGCTGACCTGAAGTGAAAGTGGAAAGCAATCAATTAAGCTTTCCACTTAAGGGCCCGTCTCACATAGCGATATCGCTACCGAGATCGCTGCTGAGTCACTAGTTTTGTGACGCAGCAGCGAGCTCACCAGCGATATCGCTGTGTGTGACATTCAGCGACGATCAGCCCCCTGCCGGGTATCGCTGATCGTCGCTGAAATGTCAGGACCTTTTTTTGATCGCTGGTTTCCCGCTGACAGGCACGCATCGCTGCGTGTGACAGGCGGGAGACCAGCGATCCGCTGGTAACCAAGGTACACAGCGGGTTTCCAGGCGCGGGGCTGTGCCTAGAAACCCGCTGTGTACCTTGGATACCAGCGCCCTGATGCAGGGCGCTGGTATCCAAGGTACACAGCGGGTTTCCAGGCACCGTGCAGCGCTTGGAAACCCGCTGTGTACCTTGGTTACCAGCTCCCTGCATCAGGGCGCTGGTATCCAACGTACACTGCGGGTAACTAAAGGCTGGGTCTCACATAACGATACACCAGCGATCCCGACAACGATATGCACTTGTCAGGATCGCTGGTGTATCGCTACATGATCGCTGCTGAGCTGCCAAACAGGCAGCTCAGGCAGCGATCTGGGACAGCGACACTGCGGGTAACATCACTTAGTTACCCGCAGTGTACCTTGGATACCAGCGCCCTGATGCAGGGAGCTGGTATCCAAGGTACACAGCGGGTTTCTAGGCACAGCCCCGCGCCTGGAAACCCGCTGTGTACCTTGGTTACCAGCGGATCGCTGGTCTCCCGCCTGTCACACGCAGCGATGCGTGCCTGTCAGCGGGAAACCAGCGATCAAAAAAAGGTCCTGACATTTCAGCGACGATCAGCGATACCCGGCAGGGGGGCTGATCGTCGCTGAATGTCACACACAGCGATATCGCTGGTGAGCTCGCTGCTGCGCCACAAAACTAGTGACTCAGCAGCGATCTCGGTAGCGATATCGCTATGTGAGACGGGCCCTTAAGCGATGTTACCCGCAGTGTCGCTGTCCCAGATCGCTGCCTGAGCTGCCTGTTTGGCAGCTCAGCAGCGATCATGTAGCGATACACCAGCGATCCTGACAAGTGCATATCGTTGTCGGGATCGCTGGTGTATCGTTATGTGAGACCCAGCCTTTACTCTCCTGTCAGCCAGGAGAGGAACTCATTCATTTGTGGGTTTACTGTGAGGCTGCAGCATTAGCTGTGGTCCCTGCAGTAAACATTAACCCTTCCTGAAGGATTACACCGTGGGACCTGACTGTGCATGGGATAGTTAAGAATAATTTTGCTTTTTTATTTTATTTTTAT
>JARQOD010006433.1:0-42910 GCA_033576555.1 Oophaga sylvatica | reverse complement strand
GTGGATGAGGGTGGTCTCCAGGTTTGGGGGTGTAGCTGTTGGTGGATAGGGTGGTCTCCAGGTTTGGGGGGTAGCTGTTGGGTGGATAGGGTGGTCTCCAGGTTTGGGGGGCAGCTGTGGGTGGATAGGGTGGTTCCAGGTTTGGGGGTGTAGCTTTGGTGGATAGGGTGGTCTCCAGGTTTGGGGGTGTAGCTGTTGGTGGATAGGGGTGGTCTCCAGGTTTGGGGGAGCAGTGTGGGTGGATAGGGTGGTCTCCAGGTTTGTGGGGGGGTTTAGCTGTGGTGGATAGGTGGTCTCCAGGTTTGGGGGATGAGCTGTTGGTGGATAGGGTGGTCTCCAGGTTTGGGGGGTTGTAGCTGTTGGTGGTAGGGTGGTCTCCAGGTTTGGGGGTGAGCTGTGGGTGGATAGGGTGGTACTCCAGGTTTGGGGGAGGTCAGGTTGGGGTGGATGGTGGTCTCCAGGTTTGGGGGTGTAGCTGTTGGTGGATAGGGTGGTCTCCAGGTTTGGGGGGGTGTAGCTGTTGGTGGATAGGGTGGTCTCCAGGTTTGGGGGTGCAGCTGTGGGTGGATAGGGTGGTCTCCAGTTTGGGGGAGCAGCTGTGGGTGGATAGGGTGGTCTCCAGGTTTGGGGGGAGCTTGGGTGGATAGGGTGGTCTCCAGGTTTGGGGTGTAGCTGTTGGTGGTAGGGTGGTCTCCAGGTTTGGGGGGAGCTGTGTGGTGGATAGGGGGGGTTCAGGTTATGGGGGTGTCCAGTTTGGGGGAGTAGGGTGGTTGGATTGGGGGTTCCAGTTTGGGTGGATGGTGTTGGTTTAGGGGTGGTACTGGTGTTGGGTGTTCAGGTTGGGGTGGAGGGTGTCTCCAGGTTTGGGGGTCTCGGTTTGGTGGATGGAGTGCTAGGTTGGGGGGGTGTCAGGTTTGGGGGTGTGGGTGGTCAGGGTGGCAGGTTGGGTGAGTGTGGGTGGATAGGGTGGTCTCCAGGTTTGGGGGGTGCAGCTGTGGGTGGTAGGGTGGTCCCAGGTTTGGGGTGTGCTGTTGGTGGTAGGGTGGTTCCAGGTTTGGGGGGGGCTGTGGTGGTGGTGGTCTCCAGGTTTGGGGGGGCAGGGTGGTGGAGGGTGGTCTCCAGGTTTGGGGGTGAGCTGTGGTGGATAGGGTGGTCTCCAGGTTTGGGGGTGTAGCTGTTGGTGGATAGGGTGGTCTCCAGGTTTGGGGGTGTGTGTGGGTGGTTCAGGTTGGGGTCAGGTTGGGGTGAGGTGGGTGGGTCTCCAGGTTGGGGGGTGTGGTGGATAGGGTGGTCTCCAGGTTTGGGGGGAGTGTTGGTGGATAGGGTGGTCTCCAGGTTTGGGGGAGTGTTGGTGGTGGTGGTTCGGTTGGGGGGTCTCAGGTTTGGGGATAGCGTCTGGTTGGGGTGGTCTCGGTTGGGTAGGGGTTCAGGTTTAGGGTGGTCCAGTGTTGGAAGGGTGGTCTCAGTTGTGGGGGTGTCTCAGTTTGGGGGGTGTTCAGTTGGGGGGTGTAGCGTTTGGGTGGGTGTGCTAGTTTGGGTGGTAGGTGTTGGTTGGGTAGGGTGTCTCGGTTGGGTGGTATGGGTGTAAGGTGTCTCAGGTTTGGGGGTGAGCTGTGGTGGTGGTGGTGGTCTCCAGGTTTGGGGGAGCTGTAGCTGTTGGTGGATCAGTGGTGGTTCAGGTGTGGGGAAGGTGTACTGTGGTGGATAGGGTGTGCTCCAGTTTTGGGAGGGCTGGTTGTGGATAGGGTGTCTCAGGTTTGGGTGAGTAGGGGGGCTCAGGTTGGGGTCAGTTTGGGTGGTAGTGTTGGTGGTGGTCTGGTTGGGGAGCGTTGGCTGATGGGTGGTTCCAGGTTTGGGGGTGGTTGGTGTGGTGGTCACATGTTGGGGATGGTAGGCTGTTGGGGATAGGTGGTCTCCAGGTTTGGGGTGCTAGTGTTGGGGATAGGGTGGTTCAGGATTGGGGGTGTCAGCTTTGGGTGGATAGGTGGTCTCAGGTTTGGGGGTTCAGCTGTGGTGGTGGATAGGGTGGTCTCCAGGTTTGGGGGTGTAGCTGTTGGTGGATAGGGTGGTCTCCAGGTTTGGGGGTGAGCTGTTGGTGGATAGGGTGGTCTCCAGGTTTGGGTGTAGCTTTTGGTGGATAGGGTGGTCTCCAGGTTTGGGGTGTAGCTGTTGGTGGATAGGGTGGTCTCCAGGTTTGGGGGTGTAGCTGTTGGTGGATAGGGTGGTCTCCAGGTTTGGGGGGTTTGCTGTTGGGTGGATAGGGTGGTCTCCAGGTTTGGGGGTGGCGCTGTTGGTGGAGGGTGGTCTCAGGTTTGGGGGTGGAGCTGTTGGTGGATAGGGTGGTCTCAGGTTTGGGGGTGTAGCTGTTGGTGGATAGGGTGGTCTCAGGTTTGGGGGTGTAGCTGTGGTGGATGGTGGTCTCAGGTTTGGGGGTGCAGCTGTGGTGGATAGGGTGGTCTCCAGTTTGGGGGTGAGTTGTGGATAGGGTCTCAGTTGGGTGTAGCGTTGGTGGATAGGGTGGTTCAGTTTGGGGGAGCTGTGGTGGATAGGGTGGTCTCAGGTTTGGGGAGCAGCTTGGGTGGTGGTGGTCTCCAGGTTGGGAGCTTTGGTGGATAGGTGGTCTCAGGTTTGGGGGTGAGTGGGTGAGGTGGTTCCAGGTTTGGGGGGAGCTTGGTGGATAGGGTGGTCTCAGGTTTGGGGAGCTGTTGGTGGATAGGGTCTCAGGTTGGGGTGTAGCTGTGTGGATGGGTGGTTCCAGGTTTGGGGGTGAGCTGTGTGGATAGGTGGTCCCGGTTTGGGGGCAGTGTGGGTGGATAGGGTGGTTCCAGGTTTGGGAGTTGGTGGATAGGTGGTTCAGGTTGGGGTGTAGTTGGTGGATAGGGGGCTCCAGGTTTGGGGGGAGCTGTGGTGGATGGGTGGTCTCAGGTTGGGGGTAGTGTGGGATAGGTGGTTCCAGTTTGGGGGTTGGGTGATGGTGGTCTCCGTTTGGGGGAGTTTGTGGATAGGTGTCTCAGGTTTGGGGAGGTTGGTGGATGGTGGTCAGGTTGGGGGGAGTGTGGTGGATAGGTGTCTCGGTTTGGGGACTGTGGTGATAGGGTGGTTCAGTTGGGTGGTGTGTGAAGGTGGTCTCAGGTGGGGAGCTGGGTTGGTGTTCAGTGGGGAGCTGTGTGATAGGGTGGTCCAGTTGGGTCTTGGATAGGGTGTCTCAGGTGGTGAGCTTGGGATGGGTGGTCTCGGTTTGGGGCTTGTGTAGGGTGGTCCAGGGTATGGTGGATAGGGTGGTCTCCAGGTTTGGGGGTGTAGCTGTGGGTGGATAGGGTGGTCTCCAGGTTTGGGGGAGCAGCTGTGGTGGATAGGGTGGTCTCCAGGTTTGGGGGGAGCAGCTGTGGGTGGATAGGGTGGTCTCCAGGTTTGGGGTGTAGCTGTTGGTGGATAGGGTGGTCTCCAGGTTTGGGGGATGTAGCTGTTGGTGGATAGGGTGGTCTCCAGGTTTGGGGGTGCAGCTGTGGGTGGATAGGGTGGTCTCCAGGTTTGGGGGGTGCAGCTGTTGGTGGACAGGGTGGTCTCCAGGTTTGGGGGTGTAGCTGTGGGTGGATAGGGTGGTCTCCAGGTTTGGGGGAGGTGTAGCTGTTGGTGGATAGGGTGGTCTCCAGGTTTGGGGAAGTGTAACTGTTAGTGGATAGGGTGGTCTCCAGGTTTGGGGAGGTGTAGCTGTTGGTGGATAGGGTGGTCTCCAGGTTTGGGGAGGTGTAGCTGTTGGTGGATAGGGTGGTCTCCAGGTTTAGGGGGTGTAGCTGTTGGTGGATAGGGTGGTCTCCATGTTTAGGGGTGTAGCTGTTGGTGGATAGGGTGGTCTCCAGGTTTGGGCGGGTGTAGCTGTTGGTGGATTGGGTGGTCTCCAGGTTTAAGGGGAGCAGCTGTGATGGATACTGGATAGGGTGGTCTCCAGGTTTGGGGGTGTAGCTGTGGGTGATAGGGTGGTCTCCAGGTTTGGGGGATGTAGCTGTTGGTGGATAGGGTGGTCTCCAGGTTTGGGGGGGTTGTAGCTGTTGGTGGATAGGGTGGTCTCCAGGTTTGGGAGGTGTAGCTGTTGGTGGATAGGGTGGTCTCCAGGTTTGGGGGGGTGTAGGCTGTTGGTGGATAGGGTGGTCGCCAGGTTTGGGGGTGCAGCTGTGGGTGGATAGGGTGGTCTGCAGGTTTGGGGGTGCAGCTGTGGGTGGATAGGGTGGTCTCCAGGTCTGGGGGTGTAGCTCTTGGTGGATAGGGTGGTCTCCAGGTTTGGGGGTGTAGCTGTTGGTGGATAGGGTGGTCTCCAGGTTTGGGGGTGCAGCTGTTGGTGGATAGGGTGGTCTCCAGGTTTGGGAGGTGTAGCTGTTGGTGGATAGGGTGCTCTCCAGGTTTGTGCGGGTGTAGCTGTTGGTGGATAGGGTGGTCTCCAGGTTTGAGGGGAGCAGCTGTGATGGATACTGGATAGGGGGTCTCCAGGTTTGGGGGTGTAGCTGTGGGTGATAGGGTGGTCTCCAGGTTTGGGGGATGTAGCTGTTGGTGGATAGGGTGGTCTCCAGGTTTGGGGGGGTTTAGCTGTTGGTGGATAGGGTGGTCTCCAGGTTTGGGAGGTGTAGCTGTTGGTGGATAGGGTGGTCTCCAGGTTTGGGGGGGTGTAGCTGTTGGTGGATAGGGTGGTCGCCAGGTTTGGGGGTGCAGCTGTGGGTGGATAGGGTGGTCTGCAGGTTTGGGGGTGCAGCTGTGGGTGGATAGGGTGGTCTCCAGGTCTGGGGGTGTAGCTCTTGGTGGATAGGGTGGTCTCCAGGTTTGGGGGTGTAGCTGTTGGTGGATAGGGTGGTCTCCAGGTTTGGGGGTGCAGCTGTTGGTGGATAGGGTGGTCTCCAGGTTTGGGGGAGCAGCTATGGGTGGATAGGGTGGTCTCCAGGTTTGGGGGTGTAGCTGTTGGTGGATAGGGTGGTCTCCAGGTTTGGGGGGGTGTAGCTGTTGGTGGATAGGGTGGTCTCCAGGTTTGGGGGAGCAGCTGTTGGTGGATAGGGTGGTCTCCAGGTTTGGGAGAGCAGCTGTTGGTGGATAGGGTGGTCTCCAAGTTTGGGGGTGTAGCTGTGGGTGGATAGGGTGTTCTCCAGGTTTGGGGGGAGCAGCTGTGGGTGGATAGGGTGGTCTCCAGGTTTGGGGGGAGCAGCTGTGGGTGGATAGGGTGGTTTCCAGGTTTGGGGGTGTAGCTTTTGGTGGATAGGGTGGTCTCCAGGTTTGGGGGAGCAGCTATGGGTGGATAGGGTGGTCTCCAGGTTTGGGGGGGTTTAGCTGTTGGTGGATAGGGTGGTCTCCAGGTTTGGGAGGTGTAGCTGTTGGTGGATAGGGTGGTCTCCAGGTTTGGGGGGGTGTAGCTGTTGGTGGATAGGGTGGTCTCCAGGTTTGGGGGTGCAGCTGTGGGTGGATAGGGTGGTCTCCAGGTTTGGGGGAGCAGCTATGGGTGGATAGCGTGGTCTCCAGGTTTGGGGGTGTAGCTGTTGGTGGATAGAGTGGTCTCCAGGTTTGGGGGGGTGTAGCTGTTGGTGGGTAGGGTGGTCTCCAGGTTTGGGGGAGCAGCTGTTGATGGATAGGGTGGTCTCCAGGTTTGGGGGAGCAGCTGTTGGTGGATAGGGTGGTCTCCAGGTTTGGGGGTGTAGCTGTGGGTGGATAGGGTGGTCTCCAGGTTTGGGGGGAGCAGCTGTGGGTGGATAGGGTGGTCTCCAGGTTTGGGGGGAGCAGCTGTGGGTGGATAGGGTGGTCTCCAGGTTTGGGGTGTAGCTGTTGGTGGATAGGGTGGTCTCCAGGTTTGGGGGATGTAGCTATTGGTGGATAGGGTGGTGTGATGAACGGGCACGCGGTCCGCCACACGGTAGCCCGGGGTATCACGGCTTGTGATCCCACCGCTGCCACCAATATGTGATGAAACAGTGCACACACACACGGGCCGCTGCCGTCCGACCCAGTAAACTGCAGGGATTTATAATTATCCCACTTCCACTTAGGAACTTGCAGCTCTCTGGCGCCCCCCTTACCCTCAGGTCAGTCAGGGAACTGCACCTAGGATAATCAGTCGCCAGACGGGTCACTTGGATGTGTGCTGGCTATTGGGCACGCTGCAGTGAGGGAATTATAATTACTCCGAGCCGCAGCCGGGTAATACACTTATAAAACCCGCTCCGTCACCGCCAACGCCACCCCATAGGTCAACACTTTACACCCCTTCTTTTTAGCTGCCACCAGCTACGGCTTTTGATGAACAATTTATCAAGCGGGTCCGTAGCAACCCCAAAACAGTAGCGTAGTGCTTCAGGCACGTGCAAATTCGTTTATAGAGCAGGAGAAACAAACTAATAAATTTATAGGTTTATTCCTAAAAAACAGGCAGTGCTTATACCATATAAAAAAAAAGGATGTAACAAGCTGAGGCAATATAGTTATGTACAATATGGTTACAGAAAATAAAATAGGATTAAAGATGGAAGATCAACTTACAGTTCTTAGATCATAGTAGGCAAGCCATGCGGTCGGGGGAGGGGAGACATCACAATGCATCACAGAGCTGCTATAAGTCTGGTGTCCAGGGCAGATCTGAGCCAGAATACCTGGCCCCTACCTGATAGACCTGTGGCCGTGACATCATAAACGGGGTGGAGTTACCAGGGTCCTCCTCTTGCTCTAAGGGTTACTCTTAGTTCAGAAAACTCAAAACTTTCATAAATAAGAGATGGAGTCTCATACAGCGATGCAGAGCATACCATTGTACTCCGCAAGATGTTGGCGTGCATTTAAGTCTAAACGCAGAGTGCCTGGGTGGATCGGCTAAGCAGAAATCTGTTTCTTAGGTTCTGCTGGTGCCAGCGCTTAGAGACTTCACCGATCCCTGGATTTACCGATGAATTGGCAGATATGAAAATTTCATACTTATATACACAGGAGTCAAGATTTTTGATCTTGAATAACTACCATGCAACAAAGGAACAGACCATGCGGCTTGTTAGCCGCTTTCAGCCGGCCTCCCTCTGGGGGCTAGCCACCTGGAATCAGATTACACAGAGTGTGTAGTGAGCTGAAGGGGGGGGGGAAGCCCACAGGCTGCGAAGCCTAATGAATGCAGTAGCTATGGAGACTTCTAGAGAAGTACAGGATATGGATCTTGCAGGATCATCACAGGTGGTCTCCAGGTTTGGGGGTGCAGCTGTGGGTGGATAGGGTGGTCTCCAGGTTTGGGGGGTGCAGCTGTTGGTGGACAGGGTGGTCTCCAGGTTTGGGGGTGTAGCTGTGGGTGGATAGGGTGGTCTCCAGGTTTGGGGGAGGTGTAGCTGTTGGTGGATAGGGTGGTCTCCAGGTTTGGGGAGGTGTAGCTGTTGGTGGATAGGGTGGTCTCCAGGTTTGGGGGAGGTGTAGCTGTTGGTGGATAGGGTGGTCTCCAGGTTTGGGGAGGTGTAGCTGTTGGTGGATAGGGTGGTCTCCAGGTTTGGGGGAGCAGCTGTTGGTGCAGTGGGTGGTCTCCAGGTTTGGGGTGTAGCTGTTGGTGGTTAGGATGGTCTCCAGGTTTAGGGGTGTAGCTGTTGGTGGATAGAGTGGTCTCCAGGTTTGGGGCGTGTAGCTGTTGGTGCATTGGGTGGTCTCCAGGTTTGGGGTGTAGCTGTTGGTGTATAGGGTGGCCTCCAGGTTTGGGGGGGCAGCTGTTGGTGGATAGGGTGGTCTCCAGGTTTAGGGGAGCAGCTGTTGGTGGATAGGGTGGTGTCCAGGTTTGGGGGATGTAGCTGTTGGTGGATAGGGTGGTCTCCAGGTTTGGGGGAGCAGCTATGGGTGGATAGGGTGGTCTCCAGGTTTGGGGGTGTAGCTGTTGGTGGATAGGGTGGTCTCCAGGTTTGGGGGGTATAGCTGTTGGTGGATAGGGTGGTCTCCAGGTTTGGGGGAGCAGCTGTTGGTGGATAGGGTGGTCTCCAGGTTTGGGGTTGCAGCTGTGGGTGGATAGGGTGGTCTCCAGGTTTGGGGGTGTAGCTGTTGGTGGATAGGGTTGTCTCCAGGTTTGGGGGGGTGTAGCTGTTGGTGGATAGTGTGGTCTCCAGGTTTGGGGGAGCAGCTGTTGGTGGATAGGGTGGTCTCCAGGTTTGGGGGAGCAGCTGTTGGTGGATAGGGTGGTCTCCAGGTTTGGGGGTGTAGCTGTGGGTGGATAGGGTGGTCTCCAGGTTTGGGGGAGCAGCTGTGGGTGGATAGGGTGGTCTCCAGGTTTGGGGGGAGCAGCTGTGGGTGGATAGGGTGGTCTCCAGGTTTGGGGGTGTAGCTGTTGGTGGATAGGGTGGTCTTCAGGTTTGGGGGATGTAGCTGTTGGTGGATAGGGTGGTCTCCAGGTTTGGGGGTGCAGCTGTGGGTGGATAGGGTGGTCTCCAGGTTTGGGGAGGTGTAGCTGTTGGTGGATAGGGTGGTCTCCAGGTTTGGGGGAGCAGCTGTTGGTGCACTGTGTGGTCTCCAGGTTTGGGGTGTAGCTGTTGGTGGTTAGGGTGGTCTCCAGGTTTAGGGGTGTAGCTGTTGGTGGATAGGGTGGTCTCCATGTTTGGGGGTGTAGCTGTTGGTGGATAGGGTGGTCTCCAGGTTTGGGGGAGCAGCTGTTGGTGGATAGGGTGGTCTCCAGGTTTGGGGGTGCAGCTGTGGTGGATAGGGTGGTCTCCAGGTTTGGGGAGCAGCTGTGGTGGATAGGGTGGTCTCCAGGTTTGGGGGTGTAGCTGTTGGTGGATAGGGTGGTCTCCAGGTTTGGGGGTGAGCTGTTGGTGGATAGGGTGGTCTCCAGGTTTGGGGGTGTAGCTGTGGTGGATAGGGTGGTCTCCAGGTTTGGGGTGTAGCTGTTGGTGGATAGGGTGGTCTCCAGGTTTGGGGGAGCACTGTTGGTGGATAGGGTGGTCTCCAGGTTTGGGGGTGTAGCTGTGGTGGATAGGGTGGTCTCCAGGTTTGGGGGTGTAGCTGTTGGTGGATAGGGTGGTCTCCAGGTTTGGGGGATGCAGCTGTGGGTGATAGGGGTCTCCAGGTTTGGGGTGTAGCTGTTGGTGGATAGGTGTCTCCAGGTTGGGGTGTAGCTGTTGGTGGATAGGGTGGTCTCCAGTTTGGGGGAGCTGTTGGTGGATAGGGTGTCTCCAGGTTTGGGGTGTAGCTGTTGGTGGATAGGGTGGTCTCCAGTTTGGGGGAGCAGCTATGGGTGGATAGGGTGGTCTCCAGGTTTGGGGGAGCAGTTGGTGGATAGGGTGGTCTCCAGGTTTGGGGTGGTGTAGCTGTTGGTGTGCAGGTGTCTCCAGTATAGGGGGTGTAGCTGTGGGTGGATAGGGTGGTCTCCAGGTTTGGGGAGCAGCTGTTGGTGGATAGGGTGGTCTCCAGGTTTGGGAGTGTAGCTTGTGGATGGATAGGTGGTCTCCGTTTGGGGTGGCAGCATGTGATAGGTGGTCTCAGGTTTGGGGGCATGCTTGGTGGATAGGTGGTCTCCAGTTTGGGGGGTTGAGTGGTGGATGGTGGTCTCCAGTTTGGGTGGTAGCTGTTGGTGGATAGGGTGGTTCTCCAGTTTGGGGTGCAGCTGTTGGTGGATAGGGGGTTCCTGTTTGGTGTGCAGTGTGGTGGATAGGTGTCTCCAGTTGTGGGGGATGAGCTGTGGTATAGGGTGGTTCCAGGTTTGGGGTGCAGCTGTGGGTGGATAGGGGTCCCAGGTTTGGGGTGAGCATGTTGGTGGATAGGTGTTCTCCAGTTTGGGGGTGTAGCGTTGTGATAGGGTGGTCTCCAGGTTTGGGGGTGCTCTTGGTGGATGAGGTGTCTCCCGGTTTGGGGTGCATGCTGTGGGTGGATAGGGTGGTCTCCAGGTTTGGGTGAGCGTGGAGGTGTCTGCCTTTGGTGGCATGAAGGGGATGGTGTCTCCAGGTTTGGGGGGTGCGCTTTTGGTGATAGGTGGTCTCCAGGTTTCGGGGTGCAGCTTGTTGTGACTAGGTGGTATCCAGTTGGGAGTGAGCTGTTGTGTTGGTCTCCAGGTTTTAGGAGGAGCAGCATTTTGGTGACTAGGTGTCTCAGGTTTGGGGAGTGAGCTATTTGGTGGCTTGGTGTCCAGGTTGAGGGAGCATGTGAGGATATGTCGTCTCCATTTGGGGTGTAGCTGTTGGTGGATAAGGTGGTCCAGTTTAGGGGGTTACTGTTGTGTAGGTGGTCTCCAGTTGGGGAGAGCTGTGGGATAGGGTTCTCAGCTTTGGGTGGGCTGTGGGATAGGTGTGCTTCAGTTGGGAGCACTTGGATAGGTGTCTCCAGTCTTGGGGATGTAGTGTTGGTGGATAGGGTGGTCTCCAGGTTTGGGGGTGTAGCTTTGGTGGAATAGGTGGCCCAGGTTTGGGTGATGTAGCTGTGGTGGATAGGTGTCTCCAGGTTGGGGATGTAGCTGTTGGTGGCATTCAGGAGAGCGCATTTCTGGCTCTTGGTGCTCATTGAGGGAGCGCATTCTGCCTCTTGGTGCCATGAAGGTGTGCATTCAGGAGCCGCATTTCTGCTCTTGGTGCGCATGAAGGTGTGCATTCCCGGAGGGCATTTCTGCCTCTTGTGCGCATGAAGGTGTGATCAGGAGTCGCATTCTTCTCTTGGTGCGCATGAGGTGCATCAGGCGCTTCTCCGTTTGGTGGCATGAAGTGTGCATTAGGAGTCTCGCATTTTGTCTCTTGGTGCGCATGAAGGTGTCATTCAGGAGGCGATTTCTGCTCTTGGGTGCGATAGGGTGGTCTCAGGAGAGGCTTTCGCTCTTGGTGCGCATAAGTGTGTCAGTTGGAGGAGTCGCTTTCTGGTCTCTGGTGCGCATGAGGTGTGCATTAGGTGAGCGCATTTCTGCTCTTGGTGGTGAAGTGTCATGTCGAGATAGGATTTCCCTCTTGGGGGGCATGAGGTGTGCATTGGATTCGCATTTTGCCCTTGTGTCGCATGAGTTGGAAAGGGTAGGCATTTCTGCCTTTGGTGCGCTAGAAGGTGTGCATTAGGGTCGCTTCATGTCTTGGGCGCATGTAGACATGGTGCATTCAGGAGGCGCATTTCTGTCTTGGGTGGGATGCTGCATTCAGGAGAGCGCATTTCTGCCTCTTGGGTGCGCTGGGTGGATAGGAGCTCGCATTTCTGTCTCTTGGTGCGCATTCAGAGAGCGCATTTCTGCCTCTTGGTGCGCATGAAGGTGTGCATTCAGGAGCACGCATTTCTGCCTCTTGGTGCGCATGAAGGTGTGCATTCAGCAGAGCGCATTTCTGCCTCTTGGTGCGCATGAAGGTGTGAATTCAGGAGAGCGCATTTCTGTCTCTTGGTGCGCATGAAGGTGTGCATTCAGGAGCACGCATTTCTGCCTTGGTGCGCATGAAGGTGTGCATTGAGGAGCTCGCATTTTTGTCTCTTGGTGCGCATGAAGGTGTGCATTCAGGAATGCGCATTTCTGTCTCTTGGTGCGCATGAAGGTGTGCATTCAGGAGCACGCATTTCTGCCTCTTGGTGCGCATGAAGGTGTGCATTCAGGAATGCGCATTTCTGCCTCCTGGTGCACATGAAGGTGTGCATTCAGGAGAGCGCATTTCTGTCTCTTGGTGCGCATGAAGGTGTGCATTCAGGAGCACGCATTTCTGCCTCTTGGTGCGCATTCAGGAGAGCGCATTTCTGGCTCTTGGTGCGCATGAAGGTGTGCATTCAGGAGAGCGCATTTCTGTCTCTTGGTGCGCATTCAGGAGAGCGCATTTCTGCCTCTTGGTGCGCATGAAGGTGTGCATTGAGGAGCTCGCATTTCTGTCTCTTGGTGCGCATTCAGGAGAGCGCATTTCTGCCTCTTGGTGCACATGAAGATGTGCATTCAGGAGAGCGCATTTCTGCCTCTTGGTGCGCATGAAGGTGTGCATTCAGGAGCACGCATTTCTGTCTCTTGGTGCGCATGAAGGTGTGCATTCAGGAGAGCGCATTTCTGCCTCTTGGTGCGCATGAAGGTGTGCATTCAGGAGCTCGCATTTCTGCCTCTTGGTGCGCATGAAGGTATGCATTCAGGAGCTCGCATTTCTGTCTCTTGGTGCGCATTCAGGAGCGCATTTCTGCCTCTTGGTGCGCATGAAGGTGTGCATTCAGGAGCCGCATTTCTGCTCTTGGTGCGCATGAAGGTGTGCATTCAGGAGCAGCATTTCTGCCTCTTGGTGCGCATGAAGGTGTGCATTCAGGAGAGCGCATTTCTGCCTCTTGGTGCGCATGAAGGTGTGCATTGAGGAGCTGCATTTCTGCCTCTTGGTGCGCATGAAGGTGTGCATTGAGGAGCGCATTTCTGCTCTTGGTACGCATGAAGGTGTGCATTGAGGAGGCGCATTTCTGCCTCTTGGTGCGCATGAAGGTGTGCATTAGGAGCCAATTTCTGCCTCTTGGTGGCATGAAGGTGTGCATTCAGGAGAGCTCAATTTCTGTCTCTTGGTGCGCATGAAGGTGTGCATTCAGGAGCTCACATTTCTGCCTCTTGGTGGCTATGAAGGTGTGCATTCAGGAGCTCACATTTCTGCCTCTTGGTGCGCATGAAGGTGTGCATTCAGGAGCTCCATTTCTGCCTCTTGGTGCGCATGAAGGTGTGCATTCAGAGAGCTCACATTTCTGCCTCTTGGTGCGCATGAAGGTGTGCATTAGTAGAGCGCATTTCTGCCTCTTGGTGCGCATGAAGGTGTGCATTGAGGAGCGCATTTCTGCCTCTTGGTGCGCAGAAGGTGTGCATTGAGGAGAGCGCTTCTGCTTGGTGATAGGGTGTCATTGGACTCGCTTTGCTTTGGTGCGCATGAAGGTGTGCATTCAGGAGAGCGCATTTCTGCCCCTTGGTGCGCATGAGAGTGGTCTCCAGGTTTGGGGGTGTAGCTGTGGTGGATAGGGTGGTCTCCAGGTTTGGGGGGAGCAGCTGTTGGTGGATAGGGTGGTCTCCAGGTTTGGGGCGTGCAGCTGTTGGTGATAGGGCAGTCTCCAGGTTTGGGGGGTGCAGCTGTGGGTGGATAGGGTGGTCTCCAGGTTTGGGGGGTGCAGCTGTGGGTGGATAGGGTGGTTTCCAGGTTTGGGGGTGTAACTGTTGGTGCATTGGGTGGTCTCCAGGTTTGGGGGTGTAGCTGTTGGTGGATTGGGAGGTCTCCAGGTTTGGGGAGCAGCTGTGGGTGGATAGGGTGGTCTCCAGGTTTGGGGGTGTAGCTGTTGGTGGATAGGGTGTCTCCAGGTTGGGGTGTAGCTGTTGGTGGATAGGGTGGTCTCCAGGTTTGGGGAGGTGTAGCTGTTGGTGGATAGGGTGGTGTCCAGGTTTGGGGGTGTAGCTGTTGGTGAATAGGGTGCTCTCCAGGTTTGGGGTGTAGCTGTTGGAGGATAGGGTGGTCTCCAGGTTTGGGGAGCAGCTATGGGTGGATAGGGTGGTCTCCAGGTTTGGGGGTGTAGCTGTTGGTGGATAGGGTGGTCTCCAGGTTTTGGGGTGTAGCTGTTGGTGCATGGGTGGTCTCCAGGTTTGGGGGAGCGCTGTGGGTGGATAGGGTGGTCTCCAGGTTTGGGGTGTAGCTGTGGTGGATAGGTGGTCTCCAGGTTTGGAGGTGTAGCTTTTGGTGGAGAAGGTGGTCTCCAGGTTTGGGGGATGTAGCTGTTGTGTGCATTCAGGAGAGCGCATTTCTGGCCTTGGTGCTCATTGAGGAGAGCGCATTTTGCCTCTTAGTGCGCATGAAGGTGTGCATTCAGGAGAGCGCATTTCTGTCTCTTGGGCGCATGAATGTGTGCATTCAGGAGCACGCATTTCTGCCTCTTGGTGCGCATGAAGGTGTGCATTGAGGAGCTGCATTTTTGTCTCTTGGTGCGCATGAAGGTGTGCATTCAGGAGAGCGCATTTCTGTCTCTTGGTGCGCATGAATGTGTGCATTCGAGGCACGCATTTCTGCCTCTTGGTGCGCATGAAGGTGTGCATTCGGGAGAGCGCATTTCTGTCTCTTGGTGCGCATTTAGGTGTGCATTCAGGAGCACGCATTTCTGCCTCTTGGTGCGCATGAAGGTGTTCATTGAGGAGTTCGCATTTCTGCCTCTTGGTGCGCATGAAGGTGTGCATTGAGGAGTTCGCATTTCTGCCTCTTGGTGCACATGAAGGTGTGCATTCAGGAGAGCGCATTTCTGTCTCTTGGTGCGCATTCAGGAGAGCGCATTTCTGCCTCTTGGTGCGCATGAAGGTGTGCATTCAGGAGCACGCATTTTTGCCTCTTGGTGCGCATGAAGGTGTGCATTCAGGAGAGCGCATTTCTGCCTCTTAGTGCGCATGAAGGTGTGCATTCAGGAGCTCGCATTTCTGCCTCTTGGTGCGCATGAAGGTGTGCATTCAGGAGCTCGCATTTCTGTCTCTTGGTGCGCATTCAGGAGAGCGAATTTCTGCCTCTTGGTGCGCATGAAGGTGTGCATTCAAGAGCTCGCATTTCTGTCTCTTGGTGCGCATTCAGGAGAGCACATTTCTGCCTCTTGGTGCGCATGAAGGTGTGCATTCAGGAGCACGCATTTCTGCCTCTTGGTGCGTATGAAGGTGTGCATTCAGGAACTCGCATTTCTGTCTCTTGGTGGGCATTCAGGAGAGCGCATTTCTGCCTCTTGGTGCGCATGAAGGTGTGCATTCAGGAGCACGCATTTCTGCCTCTTGGTGCGCATGAAGGTGTGCCTTCAGGAGAGCGCATTTCTGTCTTTTGGTGCGCATGAAGGTGTGTATTGAGGAGCTCGCATTTTGCCTCTTGGTGCGAATGAAGGTGTGCATTGAGGAGTTTGCATTTCTGCCTCTTGGTGCGCATGAAGGTGTGCATTGAGGAGCACGCATTTGTCTCTTGGTGTGCATGAAAGTGTGCATTGAGGAGCTCGCATTTCTGTCTCTTGGTGCGCATGAAGGTGTGCATTCAGGAGCACGCATTTCTGCCTCTTGGTGCGCATGAAGGTGTGCCTTCAGGAGAGCGCATTTCTGCCTCTTGGTGCGCATGAAGGTGTGTATTGAGGAGCTCGCATTTCTGCCTCTTGGTGCGCATGAAGGTGTGCATTGAGGAGTTTGCATTTCTGCCTCTTGGTGCGCATGAAGGTGTGCATTGAGGAGCACGCATTTCTGTCTCTTGGTGTGCATGAAAGTGTGCATTGAGGAGCTCGCATTTCTGTCTCTTGGTGCGCATGAAGGTGTGCATTGAGGAGCACGCATTTCTGCCTCTTGGTGCGCATGAAGGTGTGCATTCAGGAGCTCACATTTCTGCCTCTTGGTGCGCATGAAGGTGTGCAGTTAGGAGCTCACATTTCTGCCTCTTGGTGCGCATGAAGGTGTGCATTCAGGAGCTCACATTTCTGCCTCTTGGTGTGCATGAAGGTGTGCATTGAGGAGCTCGCATTTCTGTCTCTTGGTGTGCATGAAGGTGTGCACTGAGGAGCACGCATTTCTGCTTCTTGGTGCGCATGAAGGTGTGCATTCAGGAGCACGCATTTCTGCCTCTTGGTGCGTATGAAGGTGTGCATTCAGGAACTCGCATTTCTGTCTCTTGGTGGGCATTCAGGAGAGCGCATTTCTGCCTCTTGGTGCGCATGAAGGTGTGCCTTCAGGAGAGCACATTTCTGCCTCTTGGTGCGCATGAAGGTGTGTATTGAGGAGCTCGCATTTCTGCCTCTTGGTGCGCATGAAGGTGTGCATTGAGGAATTTGCATTTCTGCCTCTTGGTGCGCATGAAGGTGTGCATTGAGGAGCACGCATTTCTGTCTCTTGGTGTGCATGAAAGTGTGCATTGAGGAGCTCGCATTTCTGTCTCTTGGTGCGCATGAAGGTGTGCATTGAGGAGCACGCATTTCTGCCTCTTGGTGCGCATGAAGGTGTGCATTCAGGAGCTCACATTTCTGCCTCTTGGTGCGCATGAAGGTGTGCATTCAGGAGCTCACATTTCTGCCTCTTGGTGCGCATGAAGGTGTGCATTCAGGAGCTCACATTTCTGCCTCTTGGTGCGCATGAAGGTGTGCATTCAGGAGCTCACATTTCTGCCTCTTGGTGCGCATGAAGGTGTGCATTGAGGAGCTGCATTTCTGCCTCTTGGTGCGCATGAAGGTGTGCATTGAGGAGCTTGCATTTCTGCCTCTTGGTGCGCATGAAGGTGTGCATTGAGGAGCTTGCATTTCTGCCTCTTGGTGCGCATGAAGGTGTGCATTGAGGAGCTTGCATTTCTGTCTCTTGGTGCGCATGAAGGTGTGCATTCAGGAGCACGCATTTCTGTCTCTTGGTGCGCATGAAGGTGTGCATTCAGGAGCACGCATTTCTGTCTCTTGGTGCGCATGAATGTGTGCATTCAGGAGCTCGCATTTCTGCCTCTTGGTGCGCATGAAGGTGTGCATTGAGGAGCTTGCATTTCTGTCTCTTGGTGCGCATGAAGGTGTGCATTCAGGAGCACGCATTTCTGCCTCTATACATGGCTCCGCTCCCCCCTCCCATCATTGTATGCATGGCTCTGCTGGGCTCCCCATCATACTTACCCTCCGTCGCTGAACTTACCTGCATCTGTATCCCGGCGCGTCAGTTTCTATCCTGTGTGGTGCGGTTATGTGGTACCGATCATTGCTGTCACGAATATGGACGCCACGCCTATGGAAGTGGAGTCACATCTATATTCATGACCTTAATGAGCGGTACCACATGACCGCACCACACAGGATAGAAGCTGACGCGCCGGGATACAGATGCAGTGACGGAAGGTGAGTATCGATGACTTCTGGTTCTGGAAGCCGGCGGTTGCAGCTGTCACTACCCAGTGTGTCCAGCATTCAAAGCCGCGGACCGGTGGTTGGGGACACCTGGACTATAGGACTTGTCCCCCATTAGTTGCTGCACATTCTGCTGCCATTCTTACCGGATGCCACAATAGGCCCCATTCTAAGTCTGTGCTGCCTGGTGCTACTACTGTAAGGTTCTATGTATATATTCCTGAAACTCAGTTTGTTCGTCAGCCATTTTACTTTCTGTCTTGCTGCAGCTATCTTGCCCTCAGTCAAAATGGAGTTTCCAGCTTGCATGTTCCCGCCCTGATTCTCTCCTTTGCTTCTTAAGCAGCCACAGCTGAGCAATCAGTGCTTCAGAATCTAGCCTGCAGTGAACCTGTGACTTGACTCCTGTAAGCCTTGGACCTTGTACTCCAGCTATTCCTTCTGAGGAACTCTGAAGCACTTGTGGACTCTGAACACTGCTCTTTGAAAGACCCACGTTTGCATGGACTTACGGTAACAGAGAAGAAGATCCTGAATCTGTATTGGAGAGTGATTGCTGAGCTTGGATTACTCTGGCCTGCTGTGTCTCCTGTTTCTGTGTCTGCAAACTGTGTGACTATTTCTGCCAACTTGTATGAAGTAATACAGGACTTTTCTATATCAAACCTGTGACTCCTGTGTTTTCATCGCACCCAAGCACAAGACGCTATATGAACTGTACTACATACATTACAAGATTCTGAAGCCAAAACGTTAGTGTCTGCTGGGTCTGGAAGGCTGTGTCTGCTGTACTGTGGATATCAGACGTCCGGTTGTACTTTCTGTGATGACAGTGGTTGTGACTTCTCACAACCATTCCAGATGTCTGGTTGAAACTTTCTGTGATGATAGTGGTTGTGACTTCTCACAACCATTCCAGGTGAGCAGTTCCCTTAATTTTTTTTTCTCTGCAGTGTTGCCACAGGTGAACACTATTGTTTTTTTTTTCTCTCCTCTTCTTCCAGTAATCCTGTCTTAAAAGATCTGGAAAATGGAGGCCCGCATAAAGGAACTTTGCGGAGTGACTGATAATATCCTTGCAGATTTGCAGAATATAAAGACCCGTTTTACAAATCTACAGGACCTCAATAATCACAATTTGCAAGTGGTTGGACAGACTACCCAGGATTTGCGAGCCAGGATTGAGGTTCTAGAGGGGCGAGTCCAGGCTCCTGCCGTAGCCCCGAGTGCTGGGATTCCCAAGTTGCCCCCTTTTCGTTTTGGCGGTGAACGTGAGAAATTCAGGGGATTTATTAATCAATGCAATCTTTTTTTTTCTGCACATGCTTCACAATTTCCCACTGAACGATCTAAGGTGCTTACTATAATTATGTTGCTTACCAACAAGGCTTTAATGTGGGCAAACCCTCTGATTGAGACTGAGGATGATTGTTTGAATCACCTTGATGATTTTATTTCAGCCATGGGGCAGGTGTTTGATGACCCCAATCGAGGTGCAACAGCTGAAGCAGCCATGTTAGCTTTGCGCCAAGGTAAGCACTCGGTAGCTGAATATGCCTTGGATTTCAGGAGATGGGCCCTTGATACCACCTGGGACAGTTCCGCCAAAAAATCTATTTTTCGAAAGGGGTTATCTCCACTGATTAAGGATGAACTTGCTCGTGCCGACCCTCCCACTGCGTTAGGTGACTTTATTAACTACTGCATCCGTATTGATACTCGTCTGACTGAACGCAGGCAAGAGAGATGGTTGAAAGCAATCGTACTAACCTTTTCCTACCTTCCTCTCCAGCTAAGGAACCTTTGAGTAGGATTACACGGGAACCTGAACCTGAACCCATGCAGGTAGACTCTTTACAACGACGGGTTAGTGATGCACGCAAGGAACATCGTTTTAAGGAGAATCTATGTTTCTATTGTGGTAAGTCAGGGCACTTCATTATAAACTGCCCCAGCCGTTCTCGTAAGACTACTGCAGCACTCATTCACTGTGAGTGTTGCGAGAGGAGATCTGTCAGGTCCGAGCCTCAGGCTCCAGAGAGATCTGCAGCAACAGATCTTGATTTCTCGGACTTAAACTCCGTTACCTCTGAGGACGTTGACTGTGTAAACGCTGCCATTTTTCAAGTTTCCTCAGCGGTGTCCCAGCTGAGTTGTAAGAAAAACAATTCTCATTGCTTTCTTTCCATCAAACTCTGGGTTGACTCAGCTTGGGTGTCTAGCTCTGCTATGATCGACTCAGGGGCAAGTGGAAATTTTATGGATGTCTCCTTTGCTCTGAAACAGGGAATACGTTCAGTGAAGAAGGCTACTCCAGTACAGATGGAAACTGTGGATGGCTCCCTGCTGACCTCTGGACCAGTGGATCAGGAAACAGAGCCTTTGAGGGTTCTTATGGGTAAAGATCATCAAGAGAAACTGTCCTTTATGCTTATCTCTTCTCCCCACTTTCCCATTATTCTAGGGCTACCATGGCTGCAGGCTCAGAATCCTACCATTAACTGGGAGACCAAGGAATTACACTTTCCAGAGAAACAGATGAGTCCAAAAGTTTCAGCTTGCTCTGTTCCTAAAGGAATCATGTCAGTCCCTGAACTACCAACTGTATACCAGGACTATGTGGATTTATGTGACAAGAAGAACGCTGACCAGCTTCCTCCTCACCGTCCATATGATTGTCCAATTGAATTATTGCCTGGAGCAGAGATACCTTTTGGTAAGATCTACCCCCTGGCGGGGCCCGAGCTAAAGGCTTTAAAGGATTACATAGATGAAAATCTAGCCAAGGGCTTCATACGCCCCTCTTCATCTCCTGCAGGTGCACCCATCTTCTTTGTAAAGAAGAAAGATGGATCTCTGAGACCATGCGTAGACTATAGGGAACTCAATAAGGTTACTATTAGAAACCGTTATCCATTGCCTTTAATCCCTGAGTTATTGGAGAGAGTGCGACATGCCAAAATTTTTTCTAAACTAGATCTTCGTGGGGCCTATAACTTAGTCCGTATTAGACCTGGGGATGAATGGAAGACTGCATTCAGGTCACGCTATGGACACTTTGAATATCTAGTTATGCCTTTTGGTCTGAGTACCGCCCCAGCCACTTTCCAACACTTGGTGAATGACATCTTCAGGGATCTCCTAGATACATTTGTGGTGATTTATCTGGATGATATTCTAATTTTTTCTAACTCCACAGAGGAACATCATGGACATGTGAGAATGGTCTTGGAACGTCTAAGACAAAATCATCTTTACATCAAACTTGAAAAGTGTGAATTCCATAGGACCGAAATTCAATTTCTGGGGTATGTACTGTCTACACAAGGAATTAGTATGGATGGAAGCAAAACCCAAGCCATCAAGGATTGGCCAAGTCCTAGAAATGTGAAGGAGGTACAGCGCTTCATCGGGTTTGCCAACTTCTATAGACGTTTCATTAGAAATTTCTCTGAGGTAGTGTCACCTATCACTCAACTTACCCGGAAAGAGTCTAGGTTTTCCTGGACTCCCCAAGCCCAGGAAGCATTTTCCCGTCTAAAAGATAAATTTACCACTGCACCTATCCTAGTACATCCCAACCCCGAGCTTGCCTTCATAATAGAGGTGGATGCTTCAGACTGTGCCGTTGGAGCTATACTCTCTCAGAGAACAGGTGAGAAGAATGTCTTGCATCCCTGTGCCTTCTTTTCCCAGCAGTTGTCTTCGGCTGAGAGGAACTACGATGTGGGCAATAGAGAGTTGTTGGCCATTATTGCCGCCTTCAAAGAATGGAGACACCTTCTTCAGGGAGCTGCACAGCAAATAGTCGTCCTGACAGACCATCGTAACCTTGAGTTTATCAGGTTGGCTAAGTGCCTGACTCCTCGCCAGGCTCGCTGGAATCTTTTCTTAAACCAATTTAATTTTATCATCTCTTATAGACCAGGATCGCGCAATGGAAAGGCTGATGCACTCTCTAGGATTTACTCAGCAGAGACACGTCCAATTACTCCTCCTAAGACTATTCTTCCTGACTCTAGATTCCTAGGAGTAATTCATAATCAAGACCTACTTAAGGACATCAAGGAAGCATACCATGCGGATTCCTTTTTGGCACAACCCCCAAGGGACGTAAGTCTTGTCTTTAAGAATGGTGTGTGGATTCAGGGACAACGTCTGTATATTCCTGAAACAGTCAGATTAAGAGTATTGCAACTCATTCACGATTCCAAGATAGCTGGGCATAGAGGAATTCTAAAGACACAGGAATTTCTTTCTCGTTTCTTTTGGTGGCCCACTTGCAGGAAGGATGTTTTGAATTATGTCACTTCATGTGAGGTCTGTGCAAGATGCAAAACACCTCGCTCCTCACCAACTGGTCTGTTACAGCCTCTTCCCACCCCGTCCCGCCCGTGGGGATCCATTTCTATGGACTTCATTGTGGAGTTACCAACCTCTCAGGGGAAGAACACCATTCTAGTGGTGGTTGACCATCTAACAAAGGCAGCTCATTTTATCCCTTGTGTCGGCTTACCTACTGCAAAACAGACATCAGATTTGATGATTAAAGATGTGTTTCGCTTACATGGAGTACCGGATGAGGTTATTTCGGATCGAGGGGTGCAATTCACTTCTAGGTTTTGGCAAAATTTCTGTGCAGCATTGGACATTAAAGTAAACCTTTCTTCTGCTTTTCATCCCCAGACTAATGGACAGACAGAACGAACCAATCAGACCCTGGAGCAGTATCTCCGCTGCTTTATCTGCCACCTACAGGATGATTGGTGGATCTACTTCCATTGGCTGAGTTCTCGTATAACAACTCTCAGAGCGCCTCCACTAAACAGTCTCCTTTTTACACTAATCTAGGTTATCATCCTAACATTCTACCACGATTTCCCATAGAAACGCCTTTACCAGCAGTGGCTGAAAGAATCACGTCTTTACAGAAGAATATGGATCTTCTAAAGGAGAATCTGGAATCGGCTCAGGAAAGGTACAAGAAAGCAGCAGATAAATTTCGTAAACCTGCACCAGCTTTCAAGGTAGGAGACTTGGTCTGGCTGTCAACCAGAAATCTTAAGTTAAGGATTCCATCGTCTAAGTTGGGACATAAGTACATTGGACCCTATAAAATCAGTAAAATTATAAGTGCCGTTGCTTGTCGTCTTCAACTGCCCAGAACTATGAGAATCCACCCTGTCTTTCATGTATCCCTACTAAAGGCTGCGACACCCAATACGTTTCCTGGACGTTCCTCTCTTTGCCCTGACCCAGTGCTAGTCGATGGTCAGGAAGAATTTGTGGTGGAAAGGATTTTAGATTCCAGGTTGTATAGAAATCAGTTACAATATCTGATTAAATGGCAGGGCTACCCAGTGGAGGACAACTCATGGGAACCAGTCAATAACGTTAATGCTCCTCGCTTGCTCCGTCAGTTTCATCAGAGGTACCCACACAAGCCTGGTCTGAGGTCATCCGGAGGTTGTCCTTAAGGGGGGAGTAATGTAAGGTTCTATGTATATATTCCTGAAACTCAGTTTGTTTGTCAGCCATTTTACTTTCTGTCTTGCTGCAGCTATCTTGCCCTCAGTCAAAATGGAGTTTCCAGCTTGCATGTTCCCGCCCTGATTCTCTCCTTTGCTTCTTAAGCAGCCACAGCTGAGCAATCAGTGCTTCAGAATCTAGCCTGCAGTGAACCTGTGACCTGACTCCTAAAGCCTTGGACCTTGTACTCCAGCTATTCCTACTGAGGAACTCTGAAGCACTTGTGGACTCTGAACCCTGCTCTTTGAAAGACCCACGTTTGCATGGACTTACGGTAACAGAGAAGAAGATCCTGAACCTGTTGTGAGAGTGATTGCTGAGCTTGGATTACTCTGGCCTGCTGTGTCTCCTGTTTCTGTGTCTGCAAACTGTGTGACTATTTCTGCCAACTTGTATGAAGTAATACAGGACTTTTCTATATCAAACCTGTGACTCCTGTGTTTTCATCGCACCCAAGCACAAGACGCTATATGAACTGTACTACATACATTACAACTACGATGATTGACATGTAAGGACGAGAACCAGCAAAGCCAAAGCTTGTCCTCCGCATGCGCCTGGACTCCCTGTTTATTGAGAGAATTCACATCACATGACCGTGTTGACTAATGGTGATGTCAGTCATGGTGACAAAATGCCACACTCATAAACTGTGATGGATTAGAGTCATGGCAGCTGGGCTCAGGCTATGTGTGCGCCATTAATGTCTTCCTCCATTTCCTCTACAGCTCCGGGAGAAGCTCAGTGACAAATTTGACTACTACTTTCAGAAGTTGGGAGACTCCACGTCGCATCTGCTCAGCCGCCGGAGAGGCTAGCTCCGCTCTGTGCTCCTTGGTTTCCCCTTTATACCTGTGTTTAGTCTTTTTTGTATAATAAAATGTAATATTTTCTATGTTTTTGCGATCATGAGTCTCTGGTTTCTCTGTAATGTGCCGTGTCCTCAGCTTTAGATAATATACATCAAATTTATGGCTTATATTAATTAATTAAACCACTTAACCAAAAAGAGGCCAATTAATAAACGCTCATTCATATATATAGAGAATCAAATACCCAAAAAGAATATATGAAAAACAGAGCCAGTTATTAGAAAAATGCAAAAACAATTTTATTGAGTTACAAAACAGTTTAAAAGAGAACGAAATAACAATCATTATACATAATAATAATAATAATAATAATAACAAAGGAGAAGGCAAAAGACCTAGATACCGTTATTCAGAGCAGTGAATGCATAAGGTCATGTATCACATAATACTCAGTGTGATATCTAAAATATATATAAACATGACGATGCCGTGATGTCAGTATATAGAGCTGTCCATCAATGAACAGATAATAAAAAATATATATATATATATATAAACAAAGTTTACAGTGCACTTTATGTAAAAATAATAAATATAATATTTTAATTATCCCATCAATATAGAAATTATCAAAAAGTGCGTAATGCAAAATAATAATATATTAGGTGCTCAAAATGAACAATAAAGAAGCAAAAACTGCAGTAAAGACTATAAAGGCGGACAGTCCCAATATACTACCACAGCATCCCATAGATATATATACAATATGGAGGTAGATGTGAGGGAGTAAAAAGCCTGTAACAGCAAACAAAAAATATGAATATATATATACACACTTATATATTGAAGACCAGGCAAAAAGCCTATGTCCTATAAATCAATATCGGGAAAAAAGCGTATATAAGATATCATATAAGTGCATGTACGCATTAGTCAATACATAGGATAAGTATGGCAATCAACTGCATATGTGCGGATGCAACCAAAGTTGCTTAAACGCTATAAAACCCATATATATTGCGGAAACAGGTTCTATATATACCTATGCTGCATTGGTTATTAGCGTACTAGTTATATATATGTGCAAATATTGCTGGATAACATAGCTAAAAGCAAAGGTATCATAAATATATTATCCCTCTAAGATGAGTGTGTGTCTCAGACAAATGCAGATGCTGCTGTTATACTGTTGCCATAGATGAAGGCTACAACCCCAAATATATAGAAGAAAATCCTTCCTGTGTAGCCATAAGTACAATGGCGCTGTATCAAATCTGCAGCAAGCACAAGCAGTAGACAAAGATGTATGGAGAGCATTCAAAACTTACTGAACAACGGACAGGAGAGCCCCGACGCGCGTTTCGCTAAGTGCTTCCTCGGGGGGCGTGGTGTATATGAATACAAGCAGGTTTTTATATCCACCTAGCAGGAAGTCGGTATGGCGGCTGTTAATGGCGCTTCAGCACATGCGGTGGTGGCCTGAAGCCGAGATCTCGGCGTCCAGCGTCATAGGTGCACGCCCACCAATGTGACGTCATCAAAATTGGGCGGAGCCAACCCACAACGCTGGGAGGACGCTTAATCAAGGCAGGCAAAGCCATCCGAATGTAGAGGAGCGCACACCGCTTGAGACTAACCATAATTGCCTATTGGTGATGTAGAATAACCAAGAAGTCCTATTGCCACTTAACATATAAACGTTGATTTAAAATTCTGCAGAGAGAGGAGGCTAATAGCAGAAAAACAAGGAGAAGTGCACATACCTTAGTGATTAGTGACACCAAGTGGGGAAAGGAAAAAGTGCAGATAATAAACCACTGAAAGAAGAAAGGTGAAGAAATGTGAGAATTAAAGAAAAAGTATAATATATCAGTAATAATGATAATAATATTATTAATATTGAACAAAATATTATACTCAAAAGATATGAAATACAAATAAAGAAGGCGTGTCTAAAAATAAACAAAAAAATAAAAAAGTATATAGAGACATCAAATATAAAAACACCAAGAATGGGAAAGTGAAAAAGAAATAATAAAATATAACCTCATAATATGAGTGAATGAGTGCCAATATAATTCTCATTACTCACACATACATATAAAATGTATGTGAGAGTATATATATATATATACCAAAAGATTTTTTTTAAAAATTTAAAAGGATAACAGAGCATATATAGAATTTCAGTTCATATGTATGCACCGGAACATGCCAAGTGATTTTCATAGTGTGCGATCCAATCAGTGACAGCATCCATCTCTTTACAAAAGAGGCAGAGATTATAAATGAAAGACAAAAAACCTACAAAGATATAAGGGTAAAAGTTAATAAAAACAACACAAAATAAAAAAAGTATAGATAATACACAAACACCAACATATCCCAGAAAGGGAGCATAACTCAACACTTCATTTAACCCTTTGGGGCGAACACAATCAATGATGAATATCCATTTGGCTTCAATTTGAGCCAAGTTCTTTTTGATGTTTCCCCCACGTTTATCGCTCAGGACATGGTCGATACCTCGAACTTTCAACAAATTGCCATTACATCCATGCTTCATTTTGAAATGTCGAGGTATGGGTTTCATTTGATCCAGGATCTGACAGTTGGCGGCATTTTGAATGTCCCTGACGTGTTCTCTCACTCTTATTCGCAGTTGTCTGGAGGTAAGGCCCACATAGATAAGCCCACAGGGGCATGTGGCATAATATACCACATTAGTGGTAGTACAGGTGATGTGATGTGTGATGGAAAATTCTTTGGATCCATCACTCGATTTAAATGTAGTTGCCCTTTCCATATTTCTGCATGCCATACAGTCCATACAGGGAAAGAAGCCCCATTTGGATCCAAATGGGCATGCACGTTCCTGTCCTTTGTAGTGGCTGTGGCTGAGGAGATCCTTAAGATTTTTGCTCCTTTGATAGGTAACTGAAGAGGAGGGAGAGATACAGTCTGCCAAAGTAGGATCCTGTCGGATCAGTGGCCAAAAGTTTTCCAACGCATTCCTTACTGAATAGGACATATTAGAATAGGTAGAAATAAACCTCACCTGTTGTTGAGAAACTGGTTTCTTTTTGTTGATCAAAAGATCCTCTCTTTTTACAGATGATGCTTTCCTTCTGCATTTCCTTATTACTTTACCAGAGTACCCTCTCTCCTTTCCCCACTTGGTGTCACTAATCACTAAGGTATGTGCACTTCTCCTTGTTTTTCTACTATTAGCCTCCTCTCTCTGCAGAATTTTAAATCAACGTTTATATGTTAAGTGGCAATAGGACTTCTTGGTTATTCTACATCACCAATAGGCAATTATGGTTAGTCTCAAGCGGTGTGCGCTCCTCTACATTCGGATGGCTTTGCCTGCCTTGATTAAGCGTCCTCCCAGCGTCGTGGGTTGGCTCCGCCCAATTTTGATGACGTCACATTGGTGGGCGTGCACCTATGACGCTGGACGCCGAGATCTCGGCTTCAGGCCACCACCGCATGTGCTGAAGCGCCATTAACAGCCGCCATACCGACTTCCTGCTAGGTGGATATAAAAACCTGCTTGTATTCATATACACCACGCCCCCCGAGGAAGCACTTAGCGAAACGCGCGTCGGGGCTCTCCTGTCCGTTGTTCAGTAAGTTTTGAATGCTCTCCATACATCTTTGTCTACTGCTTGTGCTTGCTGCAGATTTGATACAGCGCCATTGTACTTATGGCTACACAGGAAGGATTTTCTTCTATATATTTGGGGTTGTAGCCTTCATCTATGGCAACAGTATAACAGCAGCATCTGCATTTGTCTGAGACACACACTCATCTTAGAGGGATAATATATTTATGATACCTTTGCTTTTAGCTATGTTATCCAGCAATATTTGCACATATATATAACTAGTACGCTAATAACCAATGCAGCATAGGTATATATAGAACCTGTTTCCGCAATATATATGGGTTTATAGCGTTTAAGCAACTTTGGTTGCATCCGCTCATATGCAGTTGATTGCCATACTTATCCTATGTATTGACTAATGCGTACATGCACTTATATGATATCTTATATACGCTTTTTTCCCGATATTGATTTATAGGACATAGGCTTTTTGCCTGGTCTTCAATATATAAGTGTGTATATATATATTCATATTTTTTGTTTGCTGTTACAGGCTTTTTACTCCCTCACATCTACCTCCATATTGTATATATATCTATGGGATGCTGTGGTAGTATATTGGGACTGTCCGCCTTTATAGTCTTTACTGCAGTTTTTGCTTCTTTATTGTTCATTTTGAGCACCTAATATATTATTATTTTGCATTACGCACTTTTTGATAATTTCTATATTGATGGGATAATTAAAATATTATATTTATTATTTTTACATAAAGTGCACTGTACACTTTGTTTATATATATATATAATATATATATTTTTTATTATCTGTTCATTGATGGACAGCTCTATATACTGACATCACGGCATCGTCATGTTTATATATATTTTTGATATCACACTGAGTATTATGTGATACATGACCTTATGCATTCACTGCTCTGAATAACGGTATCTAGGTCTTTTGCCTTCTCCTTTGTTATTATTATTATTATTATGTATAATGACTGTTATTTCGTTCTCTTTTAAACTGTTTTGTAACCCAATAAAATTGTTTTTGCATTTTTCTAATAACTGGCTCTGTTTTTCATATATTCTTTTTGGGTATTTAATTAATTAAACCAGTTGCAGACTCCGCCCCTCCCGCTAAGCCCTGCCCACTTTTTACAACTGTGTCATAAAGGTGGGTCCAGCTGGCAGAGCGTAAGTAATGGCTCCTTGTAGCTGCTTGCAAGCAGTGGATTGAAACATCCCCCTGTGACGATAGCTTGGAATGAGGGCTCCAATCTTTATGCTTTGCTATGGCTTTCCCCATGACTGCTGCATTCATTATGTTTTGCAGCCTCAGGCTGTGGGCTTCCCCCCCCCTCTTCAGCTCACTACACACTGTGTAATCTGATTCCAGGTGGCTAGCCCCCACAGGGAGGCCGGCTGAAAGCGGCTAACAAGCCACATGGTCTGTTCCTTTGTTGTATGGTAGTTATTCAAGATCAAATATCTTGGCTCCTGTGTATGTTATAAGTATGCAATTTTCATATCTGCCAATTCATCGGTAAATGCGGTAATCAGTGAATTTTCTAAGCGCTGGCACCAGCAGAACCTAAGAAACAGATTCCTGCTTAGCCGATCCACCCAGGCACTCTGCTTTTAGACTTAAATGCACGCCAACATCTTGCCAAGTATAATGGTATGCTCTGCAATCGCTGAAATGAGACTCCATCTCTGAGTTATGATAGTTATGAGTTTTCTGAACCAAGACTACCCCTTAGAGTAAGAGAGGACCCCGGTAGCTCCACCCTTTTTATGATGTCACTTCCACAGGTCTTTAAGGCAGGGCCAGGTAATTTTGGCTCAGATCTGTCCATGGCAAAAGTATCAAATTTGTACGAGGGCAATATGATAGTCCCTTCTGTAAAAGGTTATATTTCATTATGCTCAATGTCCGGGAGGAAATATTACTTACCAACGGGTAATTACCTGACAGCGTGTGATCCGTGAGAGATCCGTGTCCCTTCTGTCCATGCCCTCTGTGAGTCGTCTTCTTCTTGGGCGACGTCTTGGTCCTAAAAAATGTCCTTGTCTGGGTTGGGGATCACGTCTCTCCATTTCTGAGCCTGAGGTGGAAGGATCATTAGATGAATGAAAGTCAGATCTAGTGTTATACGGCCTAGAACTAGGTCTATTCTGCCTAGGTCACAATTTCATAGTGTACGTAAAATTGTTTCAGATCCTGATGTTAGTGCTCTTAGACTAGAGGAAATGCATAAGAAATTTGAAGAACGTGGTTACCCATCTATGATACTCAGTGAGGCCAAGAATCCCACTGAAGGCCCACGAAGATCAGTGAATAACTGCATTCCCTTAGTACATGCGTTCCACCCTTTTGTACATATATTACATCACAGCATATGTAATCATTGGAACATCTTAAAAACGGCACATCCAAATGTGAAAGAATTTCACAACCCGTTTTTACCATGCTAGAAACGTCCCCCTAATATTCGGGATTCACTAGTCAAGGCTGACATGGGCATACAAGGACGCATATCCACACAGAGGTTCTTACAGAGACCAAAAATGGGCACATACCCGTGCTTACATTGCACCCAGTGCAATAATGTAATAAAAGGCGATACATTTCTTCACCCACATTCTGGAAAGAAATACCAGATTAAAGATTACTCCACGTGTGACTCCTCAAATGCGATTTACCTAATCAAATGCCCTTGTGGCCTGTTATATGTAGGAGAAACAACACAACCCATAAACGACAGAATCTCGAAACAAATCCACCATAAGTTGTAAGAATATGCTGTTACCTCTACCATTTCATTTCATAACCAAAGGTCACTCCATAGCACAGTTAAAGTTCCATGTCATTGAATTAATCATCCAGATGAGGGGGTGATCACATCCAATTTATGTAAAGGAGGGAATCCTACTGGATTCATCAATTACAGACATTGTCCCCTCGTGGTTTAAATAGAGAATATGATTTGCATTCCTTCATTTGAATTGGGCACATCATTGACTACCATGGGTTAATCACCTTTCTAACCCTTGGTCCTATGTTAAATCCAGTATTAATTCCAGTGTCTATTGAGTACGCATTAATATACTGTATGCATCATATGATTCACTAATGTTGCTGTCTCTTTCCACAGAGTCGTCTATATTGAATATCGAATTTTGACCCCTCTACCTACCTAACCTCTGGACTTCCTCGTACTTCTTCCCTACTCGACTGCTCGGTTTGTCACCATGTTAAAATTAATAAACATTCTGCATACTTGAGGTATAATCTCCTTTATACTTATGAATGGCTTCAAATGGTGCCTGAAACACATAGCGCTATGTTAGGAGGCTAACAGTATACGCCCCTATACACGCCCTCTACATGTGACATGCTTGGAACGCAAGCTGCAAGTTTCTGGACCGCATAGGTGACGCCACTTCCTGTGACGCCACTTTCTGTCCACATCTCAGCACTGCACCCGCCCCTCGCACATTTAATGGCGGCAGTTTGGCTCAGGACCTTGCTCCAACAAGCGTCGGATACCGCGTTGGGAGAGGACCTGCGCCTTCCACTATATCACCACCGGTAAGGAATCTTTCTGATCGCCCACATCGCGGCGCTCACCTTCCCTTCTAGAAGCGCGCACTGTAGCTCAGAGTATGATGTGACTCCTTACAGGTACATCTGTGCCACTCACTCCACTGAAGACGTGGGAACAATCGGATTCATTACTTAATGGAGCACGACTTCTCACCATGATTTTCACTATTGTATAAGTACTGCTCTGCACTGCACTATTCTTACCAGTATTATCGAGAACATAATAAGATTATCACTGGCACTTTATGATTCGCATATTATCTGGTCAAGACAATACAATGAAGTGTTATTTTATCACTCAGTGGATACTGGGAATTCCAAGTAACAGTGACAATCCTGATCTCAGGTATAAACTGGGCTTGAACCTATATAAACACTAGCACCGATTAGCTCATATGTGTATATATAGAAGTATTATTTCCACTTTTAGACATAACCGGGATCTTTCCCACTTGGGCTCTGATAAGGTACTTGGTCTGTCTATAGGTATGTGAATTTGACTTCTATACCCATACTATTGCCTATACTTTGTTCTCACTAATCACTGGTCGTTCCATCATCTGCATTGCATTACCCTGCAGAGTACAATACCCCATGAGATACAACCTATCCACAACTGGATTTCACTCAATAAGCAGTCGGGTAGGCGACTTTTACCTTTTATTTTCAATTTTCTTTTCCTTTTATCTTATAAATTGTTATTTTCATTAATTTTGGATAGAAAATGTTTTTTACCTCCTCATGTTATAAAATTACGCATATGATCATGTTGTAAATACCTTTATATATCACCTTGTCAATTTTGCAGTACTTTGATGAAGGTCCAACTAGGACCGAAACGTTGGTTTTAGACTGCAATAAAAACCTTTTCTTTTCACAAAAGTTGAGTGCCAAGTTATTCTTCTATATAATACACGAATGTCCTACTGTAGTCTCTTCCATATTTATTTCCTCCGCCACACAACACCATTTATTCACTTGTTGCTCTCTCCTTTTGTCTTTTATCCAACCTCTACAGTCATGGCCAAAAGTTTTGAGAATGACACAAATATTAATTTTTACAAAGTCTACTGCTTCACTTTTTCTAATGGCAATTTGCATATACTCCAGAATGTTATAAAGAGTGATCAGCTTAACAGCAATTACTTGTAAAGTCAATATTTGGCTAGAAAATGAACTTTATCCCCCAAAACACATTTCAACATCATTGCAGCCCTGCCTTGAAAGGACCAGCTAACCTCTTTTCAGTGATTGCTCCATTAACACAGGTGTGGGTGTTGATGAGGACATGGCTGGAGATCAATCTGTCATGATTAAGTAAGAATGACACCACTGGACACTTTAAAAGGAGGCTGGTGCTTGGCATCATTGTTTCTCTTCTGTTAACCATGGTTATCTCTAAAGAAACATGTGCAGTCATCATTGCAATGCACAAAAATGGCCTAACAGGGAAGAGTATCGCAGATAGAAAGATTGCACCTCAGCAAAAATCATATGAAAAAAACAAAAATGAAATACTTTATTGATAATTTACCTTAATAAGTAACACCAAAAATTGACATACAAAATATATACATGTAGTGTTCAAGATTAAAATACTGGGCCCATCTGGATGTCCCTAGTAGGTAGCTGTGCTGTTACCTGCCTTGCTGCGGAGGTTGGCACCCTAGGGGGAGCGTTGTGGCGCCCCCGCTCACCGATGGCTGACCCTAGTGGCCCTGATATACCCTGCGGACTTTTGGATCCCACTGCCCAATGGCTAAGGGGACCCCTATATCTAGACAGAGACCTTCTGTGCTGGTACATCCCTATGTCCCAATAGTGTAAAAACAGAGAACACAGGTAATAAATCTATAGTGGTAACTGTTCAGTGTTTAGTTAGAACCACAATTGGTGAGATTAGAGCTAATTAGATAGGATAGCCTAGTTACCAACTGATTTCCACAGCCACTGTCAACATCACGTGGCTTGTAAATATGTATGTACACATTCTACTCTAGGCATATCCTGTATCACAGATTGATTAACAACAAATTCTAGATATGCCCCTGATAGGGCACTATAGTGTCTCAGTGCACTTGTACCGCGGCGGTTCGTGATCACGTGCCTCATGAATATATATGGTCTAGTCTAGAGTGTGTCAGATGTCACAAGACGCTTCTCAAGGTGTTCAGCGTTAAGATGTACTTTTATCAGAAAAATTCAAAGCCTTAATGTAAGCACGCCCAGGCGATTCGTGATCGCCTAATTAATATATATATATAGCGTCATAGGTACTTTATGTCAGGGCAATTGATGATCACTGAGTTGATGAATCTCTATGAGCGATATACCCCAGATAAATAAATGCTGTAGACTGAAACACAAAAATATATATATATATGCCGCGTTTAAATGCACTCATATCAGTGCGATTTTGTGCCCTAGCGTATTCATACCAAGGCGATAGATAGTCACATGATGGGTATGAAATATCTCATAGGCATACCTAACGCCACAGGCCAATTGATGGAAATTCGTGACTCATATAAACTCATACCAAGGACAGTTTAAAGTGGTGAGCGGACAATGTGCACAAATTAAAGCGATACTTAGCTCTCTCTCAATTTTCGGCTACCACTGTGAAAACATAGCTTTAACGCCTCAACGCGTTTCGCCTAAACAGGCTCATCAGGAGGCCAGATGAAAGGATTCAGGTGTCCTGTGCATGGTGTGGTGGCCACCCATCATGCGACTATCTATCGCCTTGGTATGAATACGCTAGGGCACAAAATCGCACTGATATGAGTGCATTTAAACGCGGCATATATATATATATTTTTGTGTTTCAGTCTACAGCATTTATTTATCTGGGGTATATCGCTCATAGAGATTCATCACACGGAACCAGAAGGCAACAGTTCTTAGACTTAATCAATTTCTGCGAAACCCTCATCAATCTCTGGTGACCACGGGACTTCACTGTAGGGGCAAATAACTGTATAATGTCAGTAACCACGCCTTGCCCTTTTCTGGCCAAATGTATCCAGGAAACTTTCCAATGTCATGCCACATATAACACGAGCCATATCATTACTCAATTCATTCAATCTCAGATGTAGATTGAAATATCTGTAACGTATCCGTCCTGGACCTCCTGCAAGAACTGGAAAGGTAACAATATTAGGAGACCATGAAAAAATTCTGTAGGGCTCTGCCCTTGACTCGGTACCCCTAGAACTCCTCTGCTCCTTCACAGAATGGTGATCATTCATTCATGCTCATTCGGGGATTTTTTTTTTTCAATAGTCAGTTGATTTCACAAAAAGAAGAGAACAAAAATCCCTTATCTCAATCACTCCGCCTGATTCAGATGAAAGTGAGATGAATAATGTCCTCTGTCACATACAGAGGACCCCACCTAACGTGTCATGAACCATCCTGTAAGTGTCAGGGGAAACCTTGGGTCCCTTTTTCTTAATTGGATACAAAGGGGTGTTGCAGGGGGAAGATCTTAATCGTCCCTAACCCACAAAAACAGCTACAACAGGAACAAAGCATAGCCGGCTGATGGATCTCTAAGAAAAGTGAGGGCCGACTGCTGGCCCTATAAAAATAGTCTTTGTGACTTTCAGAGTCCCTCTATAAATGAAACAGGATGTGTCTGATGATGTGTCACACATCACATGGCCAGATAAGGTTGTAAAATTTTAAAATGACATTTCCCAGTGAATGTATTTGTCTTAGTTGAAAGCAATGGTAATGTTGAAAAATGCATCAAAAACGCTACGTGTGAACATAGCCCAAGGTGTGGAGGAGCATTTTTGTTTTTTTGCTGCCTTATATACAAGTCATTACCCGGGAAAGGATGTTCCTTAACATATTTCCCAGGAAAATCCATTTTGGTTTCTTTTTTGTATGTTTTATTGTGAGTCTGTAAAAGTGGCGTAAGACTGACATTGTTCACAGCTGTGACCTGTGGGTCAGAAATGCTTCCAGCCGCATTCCCCATGATGTTCCTATGTCATTTGAGCACTGTTCCCATCAATTTCCACAATTTCTAGTCCCTCTGCAGATCCCGGTCGGGGCAAAAATACTCGGTTTTCCCATAGACTTACAATGGGCTCGTTGCTCGGGTCGAGCACCCGAGTATTCCAATTTGCTCAACCCGAATAACGAACACCCGAGCATTTTAGTGCTCACCCATCACTAGCCACCACCAATCCTTTTATACAGGTCAACTGGATGCCTATTAGTAGCGTATGGCTTCAGGGTGCGGTTTACAGAGCAAAAGGAACAGAGCTATTACATTTTAGATATTTAATTCAGAAAGATAGGCAGTGTTTATAAAAAAATAACATAGACAAGAGGATACCAAATGGGAACAAGCAATGTGATATTTATAATTACATAAGATAAAAAGGAATAACGGAGAATTACAAAACCTGATGTCACATCAATGCATTCGTTCTTGGACAATGATGGACTGCAGTGCGCCATGTTCTTTGACTTCTCTAGTGCTTTCAATACCCTACAGCCGCTCTTACTACGTAATAAGTTGACTGCTATGGCGGTAGATGAGGGGATGGTGAACTGGATAAGTGACTACCTGACGGACAGGCCGCAGTGTGTAAGGATGGGGGAGATGGTATCTGGCAGTGTACGGAGCAGTGTTGGGAGACCTCAGGTACAGTGCTGTCACCCTTCCTCTTCACATTGTATACAGCTGACTTTCAGTATAAATCTGATTTTTGTCACCTCCAAAAATTCTCCGATGACTCCTGATTGTAGGGGGCATTGTGGGGGCCGGGGGAGGAGGAATATAGAAGGGTGTTTCTGACTTTGTGGAATTGGTGTCAGACTAACTGTCTAGAACTAAATGTAAAGAAAACCAAGGAGATGGTGGTGAGTTATAGAAGGAAAAAGGAGGATTACATACCAATCACCATTGCTGGCCAGGAGGTTGAGATGTTGAGAGCTACAAATATTTGGGGTTCACCTTGACAGTAAACTCGATTGGAGGTGTCATACAGAGAAGGTTTACAAGAAGGGAATGAGCAGACTGTACTTTCTGCGGAAGCTCAGGTCGTTCAATGTGTGCAGTAAAATGCTGGAGATGTTCTACGTCCGTTGTAGCAAGTGCCATCTTTTTTGCTATCATTTGCTGGGGCAGTAGTGTGCGAGTAGCTGACGCTAATAAGCTCAACAAACTTATCAAGAAGGCAAGTGCAGTGTTGGCCTCCATCTTGACTCTTTTGAGGAGGTATTGGAGGATAGAATTCAGAAGAAGTGTAGGGCTATAATGAACAATAACACACACCCACTATACGAGCTGTTCTTGAATCAGAAGAGCACATTCAGCAGCCGTCTAATCCTACTAAGGTGCAAGAAGGAGAAATTCAGGAAATCGTTTGTACCTACTGCTATGGGGATGTAAATAATTTCCTAAGGGTGGTAGAAAATAATGACTGATGGCTGGTGTACTAATGTCAATTAACATTGTCTTATATACACCTGAACTACACACTTTTATTATTTATTTATTATGTAATGTTGGTATACCTGTGCAAATTTGTGTCCTAATATTTATGTACTGCTGTTTGTATTGCTGCTGTAATACTGTAATTTCCCCCCGAGATCAATAAAGTGTATCGTATCGTATCACAGAAATGGCTGAGGGAGATACTCCGATCGGGAATTTGTGTCTTCCAACTTTCATTTTTATTATCTCACTGCTACGCCCACACACCTCCCCTTGATGAGCTAATTTGGGGGCTATTTCAGAATTTTATCAGATCCCAACTTACAGGATACCTTCGCCCCTGAAATTTTCAGGTGATAGATATTGTCATATTTCCTATTGTAACATAGTAACATAGTTATCAAGGCCGAAAAAAGCCATGTGTCCATCCAGTTCAGCCTATATTCCGTTAGAATAAATCCCCAGATCTACGTCCTTCTAAAGAACCTAATAACTGTAAGATACAATATTGTGACGCTCCAGGGAGACATCCAGGCCTCTCTTGAACCACTCGGCTGAGTTCGCCATCACCACCTCCTCAGGAGAGGAATTCCAGATTCTCACTGCCCTAACAGTAAAGAATCCTCTTCTATGTTGGTGGAGAAACCTTCTCTCCTCCAGACGCAGAGAATGCCCCCTTGTGACCGTCACCTTCCTTGGTATAAACAGATCCTCGGAGAGATATTTGTATTGTCCCCTTATATACTTATACATGGTTATTAGATCGCCCCTCACTCATCTTTTTTCTACACTAAATAATCCTAATTTTGCTAATCTCTCTGGGTATTGTAGTTCCCCCATCCCCTTTATAAGTTTTGTTGCCCTCCTTTGTACTAGCTCTAGTTCCATTATATCCTTCCTGAGCACCGGTGCCCAAAACTGTACACAGTCCTCCATGCGCGGTATAAGCAGGGATTTGTACAGAGGCAGTATAATGCTCTCATCATGTGTATCCAGACCAGGGATTTGTACAGAGGCAGTATAATGCTCTCATCATGTGTATCCAGACCTCTTTTAATGCGCCCCATGATCCTGTTTGCCTTGGCAGCTGCTGCCTGGAACTGGCTGCTCCAGGTAAGTTTATCATTAGCTAGGATCCCCAAGTCCTTCTCCATGTCAGATTTACCCAGTGGTTTCCCGTTCAGTGTGTAATGGTGATATTGATTCCTTCTTCCCATGTGTATAACCTTACAGTTATCATTGGTAAACCCCATCTGCCACCTTTCAGCCCAAGTTTCCAACTTATCCAGATCCATCTGTAGCAGAATACGATCTTCTCTAGTATTGACTGCTTTACATAGTTTTGTATCATCTGCAAATATCGATATTTTACTGTGTAAACCTTCTACGAGATCATTAATAAATATGTTGAAGAGAATAGGTCACAACACCGACCCCTGCGGTCCCCACTGATCACAACACCGACCCCTGTGGCCCCACTGGTCACAGCGCCCCCTGGGGTCCCCACTGGTTACAGCAACCCCTGCGGTCCCCACTGGTCACAGTGACTCCTGCGATCCCCACTGGTCACACCGACCCCTGTGGTACCCACTGGTCACAGCGCCCCCTGGGGTCCCCACTGGTTACAGCGACCCCTGCGGTCCCCACTGGTCACACAGACCCCTGCGGTCCCCACTGGTCACACCGACCCCTGCGGTCTCCACTGGTCACAGCGACCTAGTTAGAGAATATACCATTTATAACCCCCCTCTGCTTTCTATCACTAAGCCAGTTACTTACCCATTTACACACATTTTCCCCCAGACCCAGCATTCTCATTTTGTGTACCAACCTCTTGTGTGGCACGTTATCAAACGCTTTGGAAAAATCAAGATATACCGCATTCAATGACTCACCTTGGTCCAGTCTGTAGCTTACCTCTTCATAAACACTGATTAGATTGGTGTGACAGGAGCGACTCCTCATAAACACTGATTGGCATTAGCTGCATATTTAGTCAGTGCAATGGGTCTGCTCCAGACTTTAGTCTGCTTCATATATTTCAAATCCCATATTTCAAATTACAGATTTCTAATTACACTACTGTGAATTAGACTAGAATTCTAGAATGCATTTGGCCACACATCAATCCTACAGCATTGTCATCATCACCCTGTGACCGAGATGTTCTGTTCCCACAGGTATGAACTGCAAAATTTCCCCAGCTTTCCAGTGTTCCTGTATGCTCCCTGTATATTGCTTTGTTTCATGATATGAACTGCAAAATTTCCCCAGCTTTCCAGTGTTCCTGTATGCTCCCTGTGTATTGCTTTGTTTCATGGTATGAACTGCAAAATTTCCCCAGCTTTCCAGTGTTCCTGTATGCTCCCTGTGTATTGCTTTGTTTCATGGTATGAACTGCAAAATTTCCCCAGCTTTCCAGTGTTCCTGTATGCTCCCTGTGTATTCCTTGTTTCATGGTATGAACTGCAAAATTTCCCCAGCTTTCCAGTGTTCCTGTATGCTCCCTGTGTATTGCTTTGTTTCATGGTATGAACTGCAAAATTTCCCCAGCTTTCCAGTGTTCCTGTATGCTCCCTGTGTATTGCTTTGTTTCATGGTATGAACTGCAAAATTTCCCCAGCTTTCCAGTGTTCCTGTATGCTCCCTGTGTATTGCTTTTTTCATGGTATGAACTGCAAAATTTCCCCAGCTTTCCAGTGTTCCTGTATGCTCCCTGTGTATTGCTTTGTTTCATGGTATGAACTGCAAAATTTCCCCAGCTTTCCAGTGTTCCTGTATGCTCCCTGTGTATTGCTTTGTTTCATGGTATGAACTGCAAAATTTCCCCAGCTTTCCAGTGTTCCTGTATGCTCCCTGTGTATTGCTTTGTTTCATGGTATGAACTGCAAAATTTCCCCAGCTTTCCAGTGTTCCTGTATGCTCCCTGTGTATTGCTTTGTTTCATGGTATGAACTGCAAAATTTCCCCAGCTTTCCAGTGTTCCTGTATGCTCCCTGTGTATTGCTTTGTTTCATGGTATGAACTGCAAAATTTCCCCAGCTTTCCAGTGTTCCTGTATGCTCCCTGTGTATTGCTTTGTTTCATGGTATGAACTGCAAAATTTCCCCAGCTTTCCAGTGTTCCTGTATGCTCCCTGTGTATTGCTTTGTTTCATGGTATGAACTGCAAAATTTCCCCAGCTTTCCAGTGTTCCTGTATGCTCCCTGTGTATTGCTTTGTTTCATGGTATGAACTGCAAAATTTCCCCAGCTTTCCAGTGTTCCTGTATGCTCCCTGTGTATTGCTTTGTTTCATGGTATGAACTGCAAAATTTCCCCAGCTTTCCAGTGTTCCTGTATGCTCCCTGTGTATTGCTTTGTTTCATGGTATGAACTGCAAAATTTCCCCAGCTTTCCAGTGTTCCTGTATGCTCCCTGTGTATTGCTTTGTTTCATGGTATGAATTGCTCACCCATCTTGTATA
Source organism: Oophaga sylvatica (assembly GCA_033576555.1). NCBI lineage: Eukaryota > Metazoa > Chordata > Amphibia > Anura > Dendrobatidae > Oophaga > Oophaga sylvatica. The sequence continues at coordinate 3,671 of JARQOD010006433.1, read as the reverse complement.
CATAATTGTACTCCATTCTTATCTTCACCACACATCCGAATGGTCTGTGTAACCCCTCCCCCCTTTTATGACCTTTCCTTAACTCTGCATTTGGCTTGAGCAGTCTCAGCCCACTTTCCACTCAACACCTGATTGGCATTAGCTGCATATTTAGTCAGTGCAATGGTTTTGCTCCCGACTTTGTTGCTTTCCCAAAATTTCAAATCCTTTTTCAAATTTTCAGATTTTCTAATTTAAATACGTGAATTAGACGAATTTAGAATGCATTTTGGCCCCACATCAAAACCTCAGATTGTCATCATCACCCTGTGACCGAGAGTTTCTGTTCCACAGGGATGAACTGCAAAAAATTTCCCCCGTTTCCCGTGTTCCCGATCCCCCCTGTGATTGCTTTGTTTTTTGGAATTTTCTCCCATTTTTTGTAAATTTTTGTACTTCATTTTTTATCTTCCCACACTCGAGGGGCTTAACCCCTCCCCCCCTTTTTTGACCTTCCTTACCCGGGCTTTTTCCGGCAGTCCCAGCCCCCCTTCCCAATCACACTGTTTCCCCCAGTGTATTTAGTCGTGCAATGGGTCTGCTCCGACTTTTGTCTGCTCCAATATTTCAATCCCATTTTTTTTAAATTACAGATTTCTAATTACACTATGTGAATTAGCTGAATTTTAGAAGCTTTTTCCCCACATCAATCTACGCATTGTCATCATCACCCTGGACCGAGAGTTTTTGTTCCCAAGGTTGAAATGCAAAATTTCCCAGCTTTCAGTTTCCTGAAAGCCCCCCGTGTTTTTGCTTTGTTTCATGGTAAAATTTTCTCACCCTTTTTGTATAAAAATTGTACTTATTTTTTATCTTACCACACAGAGGGGTCTGTACCCCTCCCCCTTTTTTACCTTCCCTTTAAACCCGAATTGGCTGGGCAGTCCGCCCCCTTCCAAATCAACCTGATTGCCCCAGGCTATTTAGTCGTGCATGGGGTCTGCTCCCGACTTTGTCTGTACATATTTTTTAAAACCATATTTTCAAAAATTTAAAGTTCTTTACAAACCCGTGAAATTTGACTGAATTCTAGAAACATTTGGCCCCCACTCAATTTCCTAAAGAATTGTTTCTTCTTTAACCCCCGTGACCCGGTGTTCTTCTGTTCCCCCCAGGTATTTTAACTGCAAAATCTCCGCTTTCCGTGTTCCTGAATGCCCCCCGTGTATTGCTTTGTTTCATGGTAAAAATTTCCCCCCCCCTCTTTTGTTTAAAATAATTGTCTCATTCTTGTTATTTCACCACAAAGAGGGGTGTAACCCCCCCTTTTATGACCCTTTCCTTAAAACCCGCATTGGGTGGGCGTCCCAGCCCCCTTCCAAATCACACCGATTCCCTTGCTGCATATTTTTCAGTGCAAAGGGGCTGCCCAGATTTGTTGCTACATATTTCAAACCCCCATTTAAATTACAGATTTTAATTACACTAGTGAATTAGACTAGAAAATTCTTGATGCATTTGGCCCCACATCAATCCAACAGCATTGTCATCATCACCCTTTTGAGGGGGTTTTTCTGTTCCCACAGGTATGAAATGCAAAAAATCCCCAGCTTTCCCCGTGTTCCCGAAAGCCCCCCGTGTATTGCTTTTTTCATGGTAAAATTTTCTCACCCCTTCTTGTATACATAATTGTCTTAATTTTTATCTTTACCCCACATCGAGGGGGGTTTTAACCCCTCCCCCTTTTTTACCCTTTTCCCTTAAACCCTTCATTTGGGGTGGCATCCCAGCCCATTCCCATCACACCTGATTGCCCTTGCTGCATATTTAGTCATGCAATGGGTCTGCTCCAGACTTTAGTCTGCTCCCCAAAATTTCAAATCCCATATTTAAATTACAGATTTCTAATTACATAGTGAATTAGACTAGAATTTAGAATGCATTTGGCCACACATCAATCCCACAGCATTGTCATCATCACCCTGTGACCGGAGTTTTTTTCCCTTTGTTCCCCCCCGGTTTTGAAACTTTTTTCGGAAATCTTTTCCCCCGTTTCCCGTGTTCCCGAAAGCCCCCCGTGATGCTTTTTTTCATGGTAAAAATTTTGCCTCCCCACCCAAAAATTCCCCCTTTTATCATAATTGTCTTCAATTTTTTATCTTTTCCCCCACATCGAGGGGGCTGTAACCCCCCCCCTTTTTTGACCTTCCTTACCTGCATTTGGTGGGCAGTCCCAAGCCCACTTCCCCTCACACCTGATTGCCCTTAGCTGTATTTTGTATGCAATGGGCTGTCCGACTTTGTCTGCTCCCCAAAATTTCAAATCCCATATTTCAAATTCAGATTTCTAATTACAACTGTGAAAATTTTTCTAGAATTCTAGAATGCATTTGGCCCCACATCAATCCCCCAGCATTGTTTTATTTCCCCAAAATTCACCCATTTTTGAAAACTAAAAAGTTTTCCCGAAACCCCCACCCGGTATGAACTGCAAAATCCCCCGCTTTTTTTCCCCGTGTTCCTTTTTGGGGAATGCCCCCCTTTTTTTTTTTTGTTAATTGCTTTGTTTCCCTGGGTTTAATTTTTTTTTTGCTTTAAAACCCCCATTTTTGTTACTAATTGTCTTCATTCTTGTTATCTTCACCCCACATGAGGGGGCTGTTCCCACCCCCTTTTTATATTCCTTAACCTGCATTGGCTGGGATTTCCCCCCCACTTCCAAAAAACACCTGATTGCCCTTCTGCTATTTGTCAGGCAATGGGTCTGTCCCGACTTTAGTCTGCTCCCCAAAATTTCAAATCCCATATTTTAAATTTAAATTTTTTAATTACACTATGGAATTAGACTAGAATTCTAGAATGCATTTTTTGGCCACAATCAATCCACAGCATTGTCTCCCTACCTGTGACCGAGAGTTTTTTTCTGTTCCCAATGGGTTTAACTGCTTTTTCCCCCCCCAGCTTTCAGGTTCCCGAAAAGCCCCCCTTTTGTTTGCTTTGTTTCATGGTAAAAATTTTCACCCCTCTTTTTGTATACATAAATTTTATTCATTCTTTTTTTTCACCACACATTTGAGGGGGCTGTAACCCCTCCCCCCTTTTTATGACCTTCCTTAAATTAATTGGCTGGGCATCCCAGCCCCCTTTTTCCATCCCCTGATTTTTTTAGCTGAATTTAGTCATGCAATGGGTTCTCCAGACTTTGGGCTGCTCAAAAATTTTAAATCCCCTATTTCAAATTACAGTTTTAAATTTCACTATGTGAATTAGACAGAATTTTAGAATGCATTTGGCCAACTCAATCCTACAGCATTGTCACATCACCCCGTGCCCGAGATGTTCTTTTCTGTTCCCACAGGAGAACTCAAAAACTCCCCACTTTCCCCTTTCCAATCCCCCTTTTTTTTGCTTTTTTCATGGAAAAGCTAAATTTTTTATAATTATTAAACCCTTCGTTTCCCCCCACAATCGATCTTAAAACCCCCCCTTACCCCAAAAATGTTTTTAAAAACCCACACTGGGGGCACCCCAGCCCTTCCCCCAACAAAAACTTAGGCAATTTAGCAAAAGGGCCCCCAACGCCCTTCCACAACAATCCCCAAAACAAAAAACAACAATTACAATACGGAAAAATTAAAAAAATTTAAAGAATGTTTTGGAACAACAACCACACATTGTTTTTTCCCACCAGG
>JARQOD010006432.1:0-42924 GCA_033576555.1 Oophaga sylvatica | reverse complement strand
GCCTATTTTTCCCACCCCGGGCGCCCAAGCTGCTACCCACTCTTGGCCCCAGAGCTTGTACCTCATTTCGGGCACAGTAGTCTCCTCTTCCCCCCAGAGCTTGCACTCCTCTTGGCACAGTAGCTGTCCTCACTCTCGGGTCCAGATTTTGTTTACCCATTCTGGCCCCTAGTTTACCTCCCCTTCTGGCCTCCAAAGTTGCTACCCACTTTGGAAATCCAGAGCTGCTCCTCACTCTCGGGCCTCCAAAAACTTGTACCACACTCTCTGGCACCCATAGCTGCTCCTCACTCTTGGCCTCCAGAAGCTTGCTACCACACTTTTGGGGCACCCCATAGTGCTCCTCATTTGGGGCCTCCAGAATTTGCTACCACACTCTCTGGATCCAGTGTGCCCCCTCACTTTGGCATCCAGTACTGCACCCACTCTCTGGCTCCGAGTTTATATCATTCGGGCGTCCTAGTGTACCAAATTTCTCTGGCATCAGTGCGTCCCCCTCTCGGGATCCAGAAAATTACTACCTCACTCTCGGGCACCCAGTAGCTGCTCCCTACTCTCTGGCGCCCAGTATGGTACCACCTCCTGGCATCTAGTAGTGCTCCTCCCCCTTGGCCCCAGTAGCTGCACCCACTTCGGGACCAGTAACTTATCCTCACCCCGGCATCCAGTAGTTACCTCATCTCTGGCCTCCAAAGCTTGCTACCACCTCTTGGCATCCAGAGTGCTACCTCATCTCTGGCCCCCAGAAGCTTGCTACCACCCTTTTGGCACCCAAAATTTTGCTACCTCACTCTCGGACCAGTAACTTCCCCTCACTCTCTGGCACCCAGAAAACCTTTACTCCTTTGGACCCAGTAGCTTGCTACCTCACTCCTGGCATCCAGTAACTTGCTACCAACCTCTGGCATCCAGTAATTTGCTACCTCACCTCTGGACCCGTAACTTGCTACCTCACTCTTGGACCCATGCTTGCTACCTCACTCACTGGTGCCCAGTAACTTGTACCTCTCTTCTGGCCCCGGGTGCTGTACCTTAGAACTAGTACTGTACCTTAAATGTGTCCGTAGTGCAAAAATGGAAAGATCCCGTTCCCAAGCTTGCAAAAATTTATTGGTTTAAAAAAAAAAAAAGCAATGGGTTCGAAACGCATAGTGTGACTACCCCATGATGGCCCTTTAATATTTTTTATCCAATATTTTTTTGGGAAGGGTATTTGCTTTTCATTTTTAAGTGGTTCCTTAAATCAATGCCTCCTGGGAGCCTACTGGGTGAGCTGGTTAATCCTTTTCTATCCATTGCTGTACCTAAGTTCCCGGCGTCCAAGTTCTCCCTCACTTCTGGTGTTCAGAGGTTCAAACCTCATTTTCGGGCCCCCATACAGCTCCCCTTCGTTCGGCGTCCGTAGTGCTACCTCACTTTCGGGATTTAGTCTTGAACCTCATTCCTGGCGTCCATAGCTGCTACCTCATATCTGGCGTCCATAGTGCCCTCAGTACTGGCGTCCAGTAGCTGCTACCTCACTCTCACCATCCAGTAGCTGACCTCATTTTCGGGCCTTTAGTAGCTTAAACCCTCTTTTCCGGCGCCCGTAGTTGCTACCTCACTTTTGACTCAGTGTTCCCCCCCTCAGTCTTTGGCATCCAGATTTTTTTTAGGGGCCTATTGGGGCAAATTTTTTTGGGAGACCGAAATGCATCGACCTTTTTCAGGGACTGTTCTAGGTTATGTATTAAAAATTGAAATCTAAAACAATGTTCAACAGCAGTGATCAATTCCAAACGCTGATGAGGGGGCCGGCTTTAGTCATAATTTTTTGGGTTTTGTACCCCCCCTCATTTCCCTTTTTTTTTTTCTTTTCTTTATGGATTTTTTCCCCACTCTTATGATTTTCTTTTTTTTGGGATTTCTGGTTTTTCTATAACATACTGCATTCTATTTGTTTATTTTTTTTCCTTTTTTTATTTTAATTTTTTTGTAGCAGCTATTTATAAAATTTTTTTTTATGTATTGTATTTCAAGTGATTTTAAATTTTTCAGATAATGACTCTAGAATAGATCACTTGTGTGTAATGTCTTATAGAATAGATCACTGTGTGTAAATCATATAGAATAGATCACTTGTGTGTAATGACTCTATAGAATAGATCCCCTCTGTGTAATGACTCTTAGAATAATCACTCTGTGTGTAATGCTCTATAGAATAGATCACTCTGTGTGTAATGCTCTATAGAATAGATCACTCTGTGTGTAATGTACTTTCTATAGAATAAACACTCTGTGTGTAATGACTCTAAAAGAATAGATCACTCTGTGTGTAATGACTCTATAGAATAGATCACTCTGTGTGTAATGACTCTATAGAATAGATCACACCTGTGTGTAATGACTCTTAGAAAGATCATCTTGTGTAATGACTCTATAAATAGATCCACCTGTTATGACTCTATAGAATAGATCACTCTGTGTGTAATGTCTCTATAGAATAGATCACTCTGTGTGTAATGATCTCTATAGAATAGATCACTCTGTGTGTAATGTCTCTATAGAATAGATCACTCTGTGTGTATGACTCATATAGAATAGATCACTGTGTGTAATGCTCTATAGAATAGATCATCCGTGTGTAATGACTCTATAGAATGATCACTCTGTGTGTAATGACTCTAAGAATAGATCACTCTGGTGTAATGTCTATAGAATAGATCACTCTTGTGTAATGACTCTAAGAATAGATCACTGTGTGAATGTCTCTATAGAAAAAATCACTGTGTTAATGACTCTATAGAATAGATCATTGGTGTAATGCTCTATAGAATAGATCACACTGTGTAATGAGCTCTATAGAATAGATCACTCTGTGTGTAATCCTCTATAGAATAGATCATCTGTGTGTAATGACTCTTAGAATAGATCACTCTGTGTGTATGACTCTATAGAATAATCACTCTTGTAATGTCTCTATAGAATAGATCACTGTGTGTAATGACTCTATAGAATAGATCATTTCGTGTGTAATGACTCTATAGAATAGATCACTTGGTGTGTAATGCTCTAAAAGAATAGATCACTCTGTGTGTAATGACTCTATAGAATAGATCACTCTGTGTGTAATGACTCTATAGAATAACACTCTGTGTGTAATGACTCTATAGAATAGATCACTCTGTGTGTAATGTCTTTATAGAATAGATCACTCTGTATGTAATGACTCTATAGAATAGATCACTCTGTGTGTAATGACTCTATAGAATAGATCACTCTGTGTAATGTCTCTATAGAATAGATCACTCTGTGTGAAATGACTCTATAGAATAGATCACTCTGTGTGTAATGACTCTATAGAATAGATCACTCTGTGTGTAATGACTCTATAGAATAGATCACTCTGTGTGTAATGTCTCTATAGAATAGATCACTCTGTGTGTAATGACTCTATAGAATAGATCACTCTGTGTGTAATGTCTCTATAGAATAGATCACTGTGTGTAATGACTCTATAGAATAGATCACTCTGTGTGTAATGACTCTAGAATAGATCACTGTGTGTAATGACTCTATAGAATAGATCACTCTGTGTGTAATGTCTATATAGAATAGATCACTCTGTGTGTAATGACTCTATAGAATAGATCACTCTGTGTAATGTCTCTATAGAATAGATCACTCTGTGTGTAATGACTCTATAGAATAGATCACTCTGTGTAATGACTATAGAATAGATCACTCTGTGTGTAATGACTATAGAATAGATCACTCTGTGTGTAATGACTCTATAGAATAGATCACTCTGTGTGTAATGACTCTATAGAATAGATCACTCTGTGTGTAATGACTATAGAATAGATCACTCTGTGTGTAATGACTATAGAATAGATCACTCTGTGTGTAATGACTCTATAGAATAGATCACTCTGTGTGTAATGTCTCTATAGAATAGATCACTCTGTGTGTAATGACTCTATAGAATAGATCACTCTGTGTGTAATGACTCTATAGAATAGATCACTCTGTGTGTAATGTCTCTATAGAATAGATCACTCTGTGTGTAATGTCTCTATAGAATAGATCACTCTGTGTGTAATGACTCTATAGAATAGATCACTCTGTGTGTAATGACTATAGAATAGATCGCTCTGTGTGTAATGACTTATAGAATAGATCACTCTGTGTGTAATGACTCTATAGAATAGATCACTCTGTGTGTAATGACTCTATAGAATAGATCACTGTGTGTAATGACTCTATAGAATAGATCACTCTGTGTGTAATGACTCTATAGAATAGATCACTCTGTGTGTAATGTCTCTATAGAATAGATCACTCTGTGTGTAATGTCTCTATAGAATAGATCACTCTGTGTGTAATGACTCTATAGAATAGATCACTCTGTGTGTAATGACTCTATAGAATAGATCACTCTGTGTGTAATGACTATAGAATAGATCACTCTGTGTAATGTCTCTATATAATAGATCACTCTGTGTGTAATGACTCTATAGAATAGATCACTGTGTGTAATGACTCTATAGAATAGATCACTCTGTGTGTAATGTCTCTATAGAATAGATCACTCTGTGTGTAATGACTCTATAGATCACTTTGTGTGTAATGTCTCTAGAATAGATCACTCTGTGTGTAATGTCTCTATAGAATAGATCACTCTGTGTGTAATGACTCTATAGAATAGATCACTCTGTGTGTAATGACTCTATAGAATAGATCACTCTGTGTGTAATGTCTCTATAGAATAGATCACTCTGTGTGTAATGACTCTATAGAATAGATCACTCTGTGTGTAATGACTCTATAGAATAGATCACTCTGTGTGTAATGACTCTATAGAATAGATCACTCTGTGTGTAATGACTCTATAGAATAGATCACTCTGTGTGTAATGACTCTATAGAATAGATCACTCTGTGTGTAATGTCTCTATAGAATAGATCACTCTGTGTGTAATGACTCTATAGAATAGATCACTCTGTGTAAATGTCTCTATAGAATAGATCACTCTGTGTGTAAGGGCTCTATAGAATAGATCACTCTGTGTGTAATGCTCTATAGAATAGATCACTCTGTGTGTAATGACTCTATAGAATAGATCACTCTGTGTGTAATGACTCTATAGAATAGATCACTCTGTGTGTAATGTCTCTATAGAATAGATCACTCTGTGTGTAATGACTCTATAGAATAGATCACTCTGTGTGTAATGACTCTATAGAATAGATCACTCTGTGTGTAATGACTCTATAGAATAGATCACTCTGTGTGTAATGTCTCTATAGAATAGATCACTCTGTGTGTAATGACTCTATAGAATAGATCACTCTGTGTGTAATGACTCTATAGAATAGATCACTCTGTGTGTAATGACTCTATAGAATAGATCACTCTGTGTGTAATGACTCTATAGAATAGATCACTCTGTGTGTAATGACTCTATAGAATAAAGGAGATTCACTTTTTGTATTGAAGAACTGAACTTAATTCACTTTTTGATGATATTCTAATTTTGTGAGAAGCTCCTGTATTTACTTTTGATTTTGATATATTGTTATTTTTATGTCTTTGTAGGTCCTGATAAAGGTCATCCTGACCGAAACATTGGCCTCTTTCCAATGTGACGATCCACACTGCCTGTGTGGACGGGGATCACTCGCTTAGCTGGTCTTAGAGGCAAATACTAGCACGCTCAGGGTTTAAACCACAGTCCTTTTGGTTTATTTAGACTCATAAACCGCAGCATGAACAGTTCATTAACATCACATCATATATGGCTTCAACTCCTATGCCGAACAGTTCATCAATGTCCACGGAACATGACAAGCACCAACCGTTTGTTCCAATGGCATATACTTGTCTGTCCATAACCCCCTTTGTCTGGAGTTACCTTATAGTAGCTCCTGCTCCACACACTGACTCCTTGTCAGTCCTGGAAGCTGCCTAACTGGGATCACCGTCCCAGACAATGTCTTGCTCACCAGGCCACTCGACAGTTTCAGGCCCTCAGAAGGATGGTAGCTTCCCCAACACAGTGCCTTCACCGACTCTGCACATACACGGCTGTTATGTTTCGGTAGCTGAGGAGTGCAGGTAAAAAAAGCAATACACCAGAGCAGTTGGAATCTATGAGATTGCAGTACCCTGACTAACCACCACAACTAGAGGCAGCCGTGGAGCGTTCCTACGTTGGTCCTAGACGCCTCGTCACAGCCTGAGAAACTAACTACACCTAAAGATAGAAATAGGAAAGCTATCTGCCCCGGAGCAGAACCCCAAAGATAATAGAAAGCCCCCAAACATGTAATGGCGGTTAGACAAGAGGAAATACTGACACAGAAAGAAAATAGTATGAGCAAACGCTGGGGCCCAAACTATCTAAATAGAAAAGGATAGGAAGGGTACTTACTGCAATCCCAGAAAACCCTGAAAAACACCAACTCACTAATTTCAAAATCACCTGAGATCACACGACCTCTACCACCTAAATTAGTTCTCTGGTGTAACAAAATCAAAACAGCAGCCACTGAAAAACTGGAAAAAGCAAAAGAACAAAACTCAGTGGCTGAACTAAACTGAGAGGGCAAAAGCCCCCAGAAGGGACCCTGAAGGCCCCCACAGAAGTGCAGGACAAAATGCAAAAATATAGCACAAACACAAAAGAAGCAAAAGTCTTATCTGTTAGCAGGAGATGCAGACACGACACAGCAGGCTACAAGGGAAACTGGAATGAAGGATTCAGACCAGAACAATTGATCACCGGCAACCCTGATGGGAAAATGACTCCCTTATATAAGACCAGTCAGTAACACCTGATTCCCAGTCCTCACAATCTTCACTAGCACCGCTTGTAACCACCAGAGGGAGCCTCTGCTCAGAACTCATCTCAAACCCATTCACAACACACGGCCTCTCCAGGTGCTATTCAGGAATCCAATCCCCGCCTGGGACCTTCCAATACACAGGCCTTTCTGGACCTTACATCACAGACCCTCAGAAACTCCTCACGGACTCAGACAGAATCTCTTGAGACACTTCCCATACAATGAAGAAAAAAGAAGAACAGCGCTCCATCCGGGTGTAAAGTGTAGAAAAAACTTTATTCAGCCATAAAAACGACGTTTTGACCTAAATAGGTCTTTGTCAAGTATATACAGGCATGTAAAATAGGCGGTGTTAAATAGTGTGGGGCTGCTGTCAGCTCCAATCACAACATAATCAACACCCACAATAATTAACATATACAAAAAACAATGTGTAACGGAGAACAGACTCATGTAGACAATATATAACAAAGATCAGACCTATACACATAACATCACCATTGATAACATATAAGATAAATCATATATAGGTGAATATACATACACACTTTACAAAAAACAGCATTCCAATTATCGGCGTTGTTTCGTTGCCATGGAGAAGGAAACCAATCGGATCACTCAAAGATACACGTCATGGTAGCAGATCCAATAGAATAAATCAGGAAAAGAGGCGCCAAAAGATATAGGCAGCCTACCACCTCTTACAATATCAAAAGGCGATGTCCCACTCACCAATCGCGGTGCTCGTCTCTGTAGGTATAGAACGCTAACCGCGTCATAGAGGAAGCGACACCTACTGGGTATAATCAAGGAGTGTCGAAACCAATCACAAAAGAACCTGTGCGCATGCGCATAGAGGCCCATCACATGATGCCCTCACTCATACTTATGACGCATCCACGTCTTAGATCATCTATCCCGTTACCAAGGAAATGGAACGAAAAAGACACGGCGCATGCGCACAAGGCAAAAAAGTGTACATAGACGTATACCACAATCTCCAATGATATTCAAAGTAACATATCCACGCTACACCGGTGGAGTGCATGCCAGGCAAATAGAAACAAGAATATCTGTCTCAATACCCATAATGAGATTGATAATCGCATCAACATTGTGAAATACAAGATAATATGATCTTTATTAATTAGAATAAACCATAAATGAAAAATGGGACCTATGGGGTACAAGGGGGAGAGAGTTAAAACAAATACCAAAAATCCAAATGTTGAACATAAACTCCATACCCCTTGTCCACCATAGTATCCTAAAGAAAAAGAAAAAACAATTAAAACAATAATAAAAAATCCTAAATTAAACAATCAGCAAAACAACAAAAAATAAATCATATATTATTTAAATTAAATTCAATATTAAGACCAGCAGGTTGCAAAGTGCCCAACCTGTGAATCCATCTCAGTTCCTTCTTTCTAAGTATTCTGGCTCTATCACCTCCTTTTCTATACATCTATATGGCGGTACTTGAGGATGAGTTTATGTACAAGTCTAACTTCTGGTGCCATGTCCGGGCCTGGTGGCGCTACATTGATGACATTTTTGTGGTCTGAGAGGGTGGACCTGATTTATTGTGTGACTTTCATTCAGAATTGAATCAGATATATCCAGAGCTTAAATTTACTATATCACACTCTTCGACACAGGTACAATTTCTTGACACTTCGGTGTATAAAGATTGTAATCTTTTGAAAACAGATCTGTATGTCAAGAGTACAGACAAGAACAGCCTTTTGTTATACAATAGTAATCATCCCAAGAGAATGGTTCGTTCTCTACCATGGAGTCAGGTACTACGTGTTAGGAGGATAGTATCCGATGAGGACATTATTGATCAACGCCTTGAGGGCATGTGCAGTAAATTATTGGCAAGAGGGTATCCGAAAGATGAGGTGGTGAGATATAAGATTACAGCCTTGAATACAACATGGGAGGCATCTCGCCATACATCTAATATTAAACAAAATAAGAAATGTGTGCCGTTTGTGTCTACATTTAATCCTGTGAGTGACTGTATTGGTTCCATTCTCAGGAAACTCTGGGCTCTGTTGCAACGTGGTCATCCATCGGTTTCTGAATTTGGATCTCCACCATTGATGTCTTTTTGTAGGGGCCGCAATTTGCGAGACCAATTAGTTAAGTCCGATTTCGGTCCATCTGGCTTGTCTGTTCAACGTACCCTCAGCACTCCCCGTAATGGTAATTTTCCCTGTTTGGGGTGTGCATGTTGCTAAAAGGTGATTTTTTTTTTACCATCCCCAAACTGGTAAAAAAAATTTTTTTGAAGGGGAGGTCCTCCTGTACATCTAGCTTTGTTGTGTATATGATTGTTTGCCCATGTGGGCTTGCTTATGTAGGGGAGACGACTTTGGAGGTGAGGGCGCGCATTAGCAAGCATAAAAGTACGATCAGGACGAAACTTGTTGAATTGCCGGTCCCTAAACATTTCATTGACAATAGACATTCTGTTAACCAACTTAGATTCAGTGTCATAGATAGTGTGCCGATACTAAGGAGGGGAGGTGATAGAGCCAGAATACTTAGAAAGAAGGAACTGAGATGGATTCACAGGTTGGGCACTTTGCAACCTGCTGGTCTTAATATTGAATTTAATTTAAATAATATATGATTTATTTTTTGCTGTTTTGCTGATTGTTTAATTTAGGATTTTTTATTATTGTTTTAATTGTTTTTTCTTTTTCTTTAGGATACTATGGTGGACAAGGGGTATGGAGTTTATGTTCAACATTTGGATTTTTGGTATTTGTTTTAACTCTCTCCCCCTTGTACCCCATAGGTCCCATTTTTCATTTATGGTTTATTCTAATTAATAAAGATCATATTATCTTGTATTTCACAATGTTGATGCGATTATCAATCTCATTATGGGTATTGAGACAGATATTCTTGTTTCTATTTGCCTGGCATGCACTCCATCGGTGTAGCGTGGATATGTTACTTTGAATATCATTGAAGATTGTGGTATACGTCTATGTACACTTTTTTGCCTTGTGCGCATGCGCCGCGTCTTTTTCGTTCCATTTCCTTGGTAACGGGATAGATGATCTAAGACGTGGATGCGTCATAAGTATGAGTGAGGGCATCATGTGATGGGCCTCTATGCGCATGCGCACAGGTTCTTTTGTGATTGGTTTCGACACTCCTTGATTATACCCAGCAGGTGTCGCTTCCTCTATGACGCGGTTTAGCGTTCTATACCTTCAGAGACGGGCACCGCGATTGGTGAGTGGGACATCGCCTTTTGATATTGTAAGAGGTGGTAGGCTGCCTATATCTTTTGGCGCCTCTTTCCTGATATATTCTATTGGATCTGCTACCATGACGTGTATCTTTGAGTGATCCGATTGGTTTCCTTCTCCATGGCAACGAAACAACGCCGATAATTGGAATGCTGTTTTTTGTAAAGTGTGTATGTATATTCACCTATATATGATTTATCTTATATGTTATCAATGGTGATGTTATGTGTATAGGTCTGATCTTTGTTATATATTGTCTACATGAGTCTGTTCTCCGTTACACATTGTTTTTTGTATATGTTAATTATTGTGGGCGTTGATTATGTTGTGATTGGAGCTGACAGCAGCCCCACACTATTTAAGACCGCCTATTTTACATGCCTGTATATACTTGACAAAGACCTATTTAGGTCGAAACGTCGTTTTTATGGCTGAATAAAGTTTTTTCTACACTTTACACCCAGATGGAGCGCTGTTCTTCTTTTTTCTTCATTGTATGGACTTTCCGAGTTGGTTCCTTGGATCTGGTACGTGCGCCCCTATAACTGAGAGTGCTGTCAACTTGCTTTGCTATTTGTTGAGACACTTCCCAGTCTCAGACAGAATCCCTTGAGACACTTCCCAGTCTCAGACAGAATCCCTTGAGACACTTCCCAGTCTCAGACAGAATCCCTTGAGACACTTCCCAGTCTCAGACAGAATCCCTTGAGACACTTCCCAGTCTCAGACAGAATCCCTTGAGACACTTCCCAGTCTCAGACAGAATCCCTTGAGACACCACCCAGTCTCAGACAGACTATCTTGAGACACTTCCCAGTCTCACAGACTCTCTCTCACACCATGTGCCAAACACTTCCTTACATACCTGTAGCCACTCCCCCAGCTAAGGTATGGAGCACATGGTCTGGTCACATGTTCATGACCTCATCACAGGTCCTTCACAAACTCACAACCACCAGTGGGCGGTGTATGTGTGGTTAGCCAGTCCCACCCAGCTCACAAGCTAACCCTGTAACCCACCCTAGAAAATAAACAGAACTCTTGTAGGACTACAAATCCCACAACAACATTCCTGGCTTACAGCGCAGAGGAGCTCTGCAACACATACCTGCTATTCACAACCATGCCAGGGACTGTTTTCCCATCCAAATCACGCCTCCATGCATAACTTGAGCATATACAGCGCCTCCTAGCTGCAGCATGAGTCACTACACCACATACCTACCCCCTCTGTTCAAACTTGTGAGGTTGAACACTTATTCCAAACCGAGGGCCCCGAGACAGGGCACCCATGTCACCTTGCCCTACAAGTCGAGGGGACCGTCTCAGTTGATTTTGGGCATCATGCAACGTCACCTCTTTGTTAGGCCTCCCCCGCCCCAGCGGTCATTATGTCGGCCTTGTCTTTCCGTCTGTGCAGCAAACCCTTTTTAATCGACCCACTTTCCATGTTTGCCCCTTCACATGACCTACTTTCCATGGCCGCCTCCTACTGTTGCGGTCATAAATCCATCGTCCAGTCAAGCCTACTGGTTGATCCAAGACTGACCCTCTGTCCTTTCGTCCGCTACAGGGTCTCCCACTTAGGTCACTCAGCCCTGAGCTAACAGAGGTGTCCTCTCCTCTAACCCTTATTGTTTCAGACCGTGTACTGCCAGTCCCCAGAGAAGCCTCTCGTCTCTCCACATCTCGGGCTGGAAGCAGTCGCCCTCTTCGTTCCAATTTCTGTAGCTGTTCCTTAATCTTCTTTTTTTCCCAGATTAGCTGCACTACCTCTTGTAGGTACGTCACTTGATATTCCAGGAGCATTCGGATGTTCTTCAGGCTCTCCACTGAGCCAACAACGAATGGAACCATCTCTTCTTCACCAGCCACCTTGATCTCGCCATCAGCTGGAATCCTCACTCTCACCAGACCGGAACGATTCACTAGTTCCTGCATCACCTTTCCAAGTCTTCCAATGACTTTCCCCACCAGATTTCTGGGTACCGGAATTATGTCTACTACAAAGCCCAGCCGACGTTGAGCTTCCCTCGCCAGCTCCAGGCATCGAGCGGCTTTCATATTACCCATCATGATCATCTGTAATGTGCGGAGACATTGTAGATGCATCTCTTTCAGGACAGCCACCCGCTTCTCTGTGACTTCCCTATCCGCCAGTATCACCAACTGGTTCGTCTCTGGAGCCCAGTTCACTCTATAGGCTTTTACTGCCTTTTTAAAGGCCTCATGCACACCCTCGCTGGCACAGGCTTTTCGCATGTCTTCGGGTACCTCCATCATGCACTTAAAGAGTGAAGCCTCATCCTCTTCCTTGGTTACCTCGGAAACTTCCTTCAAGACATCTGCCACGACCGGATAACTGTCTTGTTCAGCTCTTAGCTCAAAATCTTCCTGAGATTACATTCTTCAAGACCACTTGTCAAGATGGGCACTGGCACTTCCGCCTTGTTATTACTCGGGCACGGCCACTGTAAGTCTTCAACCACCAACTTCTCCTCCTGCAGAACTCTTACTGCTTCTCTGAGCACCTCCACGTCCTCTCTTAAGGCCTTATTCACACTTTGCCACGTTGACAGGTGACCTCTGAGCTCAGAGACTTCCTTCTCCAGCTCATCCACTCTTTGCACAGCAGTTTGTCTCAGGGCCTATTCTTGTTCGATCTGCTCTTTAATGGTCTTTAGTTCGGCCTGAAAATCAGCAGACTTTTGCTTCTTACAAGATAACTCTTTAACGAGGTCTTGGAACCCCTTCAACCTTTCATGAGGCTCTACTCGGTCACCCTCAGGTACCTCACGCCTCTTTGTAACTTCATAGAGCTCCTTAACCTCCAGCTCTTCAGCAACCGGTTCCCTGGAGCCTTCACTTTGAGGAGCACTGTCATTCCACTGTGTCAGTGCTTCTGACAGCACAACATCATATTCAACCCCAGCAGTCGCTACTGGCGATGACACAACACCTTCCTTTTCAATCTCTTCAGTATCTGGAAGAGTACTCACATCCTGAATAACAGCACACATTACTGATTTTCCTTTACTCATGTCTTCACAGGGTGCAATTTGTTCAACCTCTTTGCGGGGTCCTTCCTCACTGTACTCCCTTTCTTCCTTAGAGTCACAGTCATCCCCGGAGTCTGTGTCACACCCCACAGTATGGTGAACCTCAAGCTATTCTCCTCCGGGAAGTCAGCTCCACTCTGTTCAACTACCCCATCAGCACCATTCATACTGTCATACTCTTCAGTAGACCTCAGGTCAGTAAGTTGGGCAGACGCACCCTCTCCTGGAATTACCCCGTTTTCAACGGTCACACTGTTGGTCACCTCTGCTGAGACCCCGAGTTGGTCAAACCCACATTTCTTTTTGGTCACTACTACGTCTGACTCATTTCTTTTGGGAGGTGTCACTGCCTTAATGCACGTCGCCCCAACAGTAACGAGACTTCCATTCGTCGGCTGTAGAGGAACTCCCCCTCCCACAAGTCTGAGAACAGCCTAAAGTCCCAACCTATTACCACCGGACAAGTTCGGAACTATAGCTACCTCATGGCCTTTACTGGTTCTCAC
This sequence comes from Oophaga sylvatica, assembly GCA_033576555.1. Lineage (NCBI taxonomy): Eukaryota > Metazoa > Chordata > Amphibia > Anura > Dendrobatidae > Oophaga > Oophaga sylvatica. The sequence goes on along the minus strand of JARQOD010006432.1, from coordinate 29,257 downwards.
GCACAAAGCTCTCCACAGTGCAGCTGTAAGGTTCTGTGTATCTGTTTCTGAAACTCAGTTTGTTCGTCGGCCATTTTGCTTTCTGTTTTGCTGCAGCTATCTTGCCCTCAGTCAAAATGGAGTTTTCCAGCTTGCATGTTCCCGCCCTGATTCTCTCCGTTTGCTTCTTAAACAGCCACAGCTGAGCAATCAGTGCTTCAGAATCTAGCCTGCAGTGAACCTGTGTTCTGACTCCTGAAGCCTTGGACCTTGTACTCCAGCCATTCCTACTGAGGAACTCTGAAGCACTTGTGGACTCTGAACTCTGCTCTTGAGAGCCTCACGTTTGCATGGACTTGCGGTAACAGAGAAGAAGATCTGAATCTGTTGTGGAGAGTTATTGCTGAGCTTAGATTACTCTGGCCTGCTGTGTCTCCTGCTTCTGTGTTTGCAACCTGTGTGTTTATTTTTGCCAATTTGTATGAAGCAATACAAGACTTTCTTTATCAACCTGTGTCTCAAGTATTTTCATCGCACCCAAGCACAAGACGCTATATGAACTGTACCACATACATTACAAGATTCTGAAGCCAAACGTTAGTGTCTGCTGGGTCTGGAAGGCTGTGTCTGCTGTACTGTGGATATCGGATGTCCGGTTGTACTTTCTGTGATGACAGTGGTTGTGACTTCTCACAACCATTCCAGGTGAGCAATTCCCTTAAGTTTTTTTTTTCTGCAGTGTTATCACAGGTAAACACTATTGTTTTTTGTTTTTTTTTTTCTCTTCTCTTTTTGTCTGCTGAAACTCTGGATATCAGATGTCTGGTTGAAAGCTTTCTGTGATGATAGTGGTTGTGACTTCTCACAACCATTCCAGTATCCTGTCTTAAAAGATCTGGAAAATGGAGGCCCGCATAAAGGAACTTTGCGGAGTGACTGATAATATCCTTGCAGATTTGCAGAATATAAAGACCCGTTTTACAAATCTTCAGGACCTAAATAATCACAATTTGCAAGTGGTTGGACAGACTACCCAGGATTTGCGAGCCAGGATTGAGGTTCTGGAGGGGCGAGTCCAGGCTCCTGCCGTGGCCCGAGTTCTGGGATTCCCAAGTTGCCCCCTTTTCGTTTTGGTGGTGAACGTGAAAAATTCAGGGGATTTGTTAATCAATGCAATCTTTTTTTTTCTGCACATGCTTCACAATTTCCTACTGAACGATCTAAGGTGCTTACTATAATTATGTTGCTTACCAACAAGGCTTTGATATGGGCAAACCCTCTGATTGAGACTGAGGATGATTGTTTGAATCACCTTGATGATTTTATTTCAGCCATGGGGCAGGTGTTTGATGACCCCAATCGAGGTGCAACAGCTGAAGCAGCCATGTTAGCTTTGCGCCAAGGTAAGCACTCGGTAGCTGAATATGCCTTGGATTTCAGGAGATGGGCCCTTGATACCACCTGGGACAATTCCGCCAAAAAATCTATTTTTCGAAAGGGGTTATCCCCACTGATTAAGGATGAACTTGCTCGTGCCGACCCTCCCACTGCGTTAGGTGACTTTATTAACTACTGCATCCGTATTGATACTCGTCTGACTGAACGCAGGCAAGAGAGATGGTTCGAAAGCAATCGTACTAACCTTTTCCTACCTTCCTCTCCAGCTAAGGAACCTTTGAATAGGATTACACGGGAACCTGAACCTGAACCCATGCAGGTAGACTCTTTACTACGACGGGTTAGTGATGCACGCAAGGAACATCGTTTTAAGGAGAATCTATGTTTTTATTGTGGTAAGTCAGGGCACTTTATTATTAACTGTCCCAGCCGTTCTCGCAAGACTACTGCAGCACTCATTCATTGTGAGTGTTGCGAGAGGGGATCTGTCAGGTCCGAGCCTCAGGCTCCAGAGAGAGCTGCAGCAACAGATCTTGATTTCTCGGACTTAAACTCCGTTACCTCTGAGGACGTTGACTGTGTAAATGCTGCCATCTTTCAAGTTTCCTCAGCGGTGTCCCAGCTGAGTTGTAAGAAAAACAATTCTCACTGTTTTCTTTCCATCAAACTCTGGGTTGACTCAGCCTGGGTGTCTAGCTCTGCTATGATCGACTCAGGTGCAAGTGGAAATTTTATGGATGTCTCCTTTGCTCTAAAACAGGGAATACGTTCAGTGAAGAAGGCTACTCCAGTACAGATGGAAACTGTGGATGGTTCCCTGCTGACCTCTGGACCAGTGGATCAGGAAACAGAGCCTTTGAGGGTTCTTATGGGTAAAGATCATCAAGAGAAACTGTCCTTTATGCTTATCTCTTCTCCCCACTTTCCCATTATTCTAGGGCTACCATGGCTGCAGGCTCAGAATCCTACCATTAACTGGGAGACCAAGGAATTACACTTTCCAGAGAAACAGATGAGTCCAAAAATTTCAGCTTGCTCTGTTCCTAAAGGAACCATGTCAGTCCCTGAACTACCAGCTGTATACCAGGACTATGTGGATTTATGTGACAAGAAGAACGCTGACCAGCTTCCTCCTCACCCTCCATATGATTGTCCAATTGAATTATTGCCTGGAGCAGAGATACCTTTTGGTAAGATCTACCCCTGGCGGGGCCCGAGCTGAAGGCTTTAAAAGAGTACATAGACGAAAATCTAGCCAAGGGCTTCATACGCCCCTCTTCATCTCCTGCAGGGGCACCCATATTCTTTGTAAAGAAGAAAGATGGATCCCTGAGACCATGCGTAGACTATAGGGAAATCAATAAGGTTACTATTAGAAACCGTTATCCATTGCCTTTAATCCCTGAGTTATTGGAGAGAGTGCGACATGCCAAAATTTTTTCTAAACTAGATCTTCGTGGGGCCTATAACTTAGTCCGTATTAGACCTGGGGATGAATGGAAGACTGCATTCAGGTCACGCTATGGACACTTTGAATATCTGGTTATGCCTTTTGGTCTGAGTACCGCCCCAGCCACTTTCCAACACTTGGTGAATGACATCTTCAGGGATCTCCTAGATACATTCGTGGTGATTTATTTGGATGATATTCTAATTTTTTCTAACTCCACAGAGGAACATCATGGACATGTGAGAATGGTCTTGGAACGTCTAAGACAAAATCATCTTTACATCAAGCTTGAAAAGTGTGAATTCCATAAGACCGAAATTCAATTTCTGGGGTATGTACTGTCTACACAAGGAATTAGTATGGATGGAAGTAAAACCCAAGCCATCAATGATTGGCCAAGTCCTAGAAATGTGAAGGAGGTACAGCGCTTCATCGGGTTTGCAAACTTCTATAGACGTTTCATTAGAAATTTCTCTGAGGTAGTGTCACCTATCACCCAACTTACCCGGAAAGAGTCTAAGTTCTCCTGGACTCCCCAAGCCCAGGAAGCATTTTCCCGTCTAAAAGATAAATTTACCACTGCACCTATCCTAGTACATCCCAACCCAGAGCTTGCCTTCATAATAGAGGTGGATGCTTCAGACTGTGCCGTGGGAGCTATACTCTCTCAGAGAACAGGTGAGAAGAATGTCTTGCATCCCTGTGCCTTCTTTTCCCAGCAGTTGTCTTCGGCTGAGAAGAACTACGATGTGGGCAATAGAGAGTTGTTGGCCATTATTGCCGCCTTCAAAGAATGGAGACACCTTCTTCAAGGAGCTGCACAGCAAATAGTCGTTCTGACAGACCATCGTAATCTTGAGTTTATCAGGTCGGCTAAGTGCCTGACTCCTCGCCAGGCTCGCTGGAATCTTTTCTTAAACCAATTTAATTTTATTATTTCTTATAGACCAGGATCGCGCAATGGAAAGGCTGATGCACTCTCTAGGATTTACTCAGCAGAGACACGTCCAATTACTCCTCCTAAGACTATTCTTCCTGACTCTAGATTCCTAGGAGTGATTCATCATCAAGACCTAATTAAAGACATCAAGGAAGCATACCATGCGGATTCTTTTTTGGCTCAACCCCAAGGGACGTAAGTCTTGTCTTTAAGAATGGTGTGTGGATTCTGGGACAACGTCTGTATATACCTGAAACAGTCAGATTGAGAGTATTGCAACTCATTCACGATTCCAAAATAGCCGGGCATAGAGGAATTCTAAAGACACAGGAATTTCTTTCTCGTTTCTTTTGGTGGCCCACTTGTAGGAAGGATGTTTTGGACTATGTCACTTCGTGTGAGGTTTGTGCAAGATGCAAAACACCTCGCTCTTCACCAACTGGTCTGTTACAGCCTCTTCCCACCCCGTCCCGCCCGTGGGGATCCATTTCTATGGACTTCATTGTGGAATTACCAACCTCTCAAGGGAAGAACACTATTCTAGTGGTGGTTGACCGTTTAACAAAGGCAGCTCATTTTATCCCTTGTGTCGGCTTACCCACTGCAAAACAGACATCAGATTTGATGATTAAAGATGTGTTTCGTTTACATGGAGTACCGGATGAGGTTATTTCGGATCGAGGGTGCAATTCACTTCTAGGTTTTGGCAAAATTTCTGTGCAGCATTGGACATTAAAGTAAACCTTTCTTCTGCTTTTCATCCCCAGACTAATGGACAAACCGAACGAACCAATCAAACCCTGGAGCAGTATCTCCGCTGCTTTATCTGCCACCTACAGGATGATTGGGTGGATCTACTTCCATTGGCTGAGTTCTCTTACAACAACTCTCAGAGTGCCTCCACTAAACAGTCTCCTTTTTACTCTAATCTAGGTTATCATCCTAACATTCTACCACGATTTCCCATAGAGACGCCTTTGCCAGCAGTGGCTGAAAGAGTCACGACTTTACAGAAGAATATGGATCTTCTAAAGGAGAATCTGGAATCGGCTCAGGAAAGGTACAAGAAGGCAGCAGATAAATTTCGTAAACCTGCACCAGCTTTTAAGGTAGGAGACCTGGTCTGGCTGTCAACCAGAAATCTTAAGTTAAGGATTCCATCGTCTAAGTTGGGACATAAGTACATTGGACCCTATAAAATCAGTAAAATTATAAGTGCCGTTGCTTGTCGTCTTCAATTGCCCAGAACTATGAGAATCCACCCTGTCTTTCATGTATCCCTACTAAAGGCTGCGACACCCAATACGTTTCCTGGACGTTCTTCTCCTTGCCCTGACCCAGTGCTAGTCGATGGTCAGGAGGAATTTGTGGTGGAAAGGATTTTAGATTCCAGGTTGTATAGAAATCAGTTACAATATCTGATTAAATGGCAGGGCTACCCAGTGGAGGACAACTCATGGGAGCCAGTCAATAACGTTAATGCTCCTCGCTTGCTCCGTCAGTTTCATCAGAGGTATCCACACAAGCCTGGTCTGAGGTCATCCGGAGGTTGTCCCTAAGGGGGGAGTAATGTAAGGTTCTGTGTATCTGTTTCTGAAACTCAGTTTGTTCGTCGGCCATTTTGCTTTCTGTTTTGCTGCAGCTATCTTGCCCTCAGTCAAAATGGAGTTTTCCAGCTTGCATGTTCCCGCCCTGATTCTCTCCGTTTGCTTCTTAAACAGCCACAGCTGAGCAATCAGTGCTTCAGAATCTAGCCTGCAGTGAACCTGTGTTCTGACTCTGAAGCCTTGGACCTTGTACTCCAGCCATTCTACTGAGGAACTCTGAAGCACTTGTGGACTCTGAACTCTGCTCTTGAGAGCCTCACGTTTGCATGGACTTGCGGTAACAGAGAAGAAGATCTGAATCTGTTGTGGAGAGTTATTGCTGAGCTTAGATTACTCTGGCCTGCTGTGTCTCCTGCTTCTGTGTTTGCAACCTGTGTGTTTATTTTTGCCAATTTGTATGAAGCAATACAAGACTTTCTTTATCAACCTGTGTCTCAAGTATTTTCATCGCACCCAAGCACAAGACGCTATATGAACTGTACCACATACATTACAGCAGCACCCCTCTACATCTCCTCCCTCATTTCTACCTATCGGCCTAACCGACTGCTGCGCTCTGCAAACGACTTTCGACTAACCTCTGCACTAATCCGTACCTCCCACTTCCGACCCCAAGACTTCTCCCGCGCCGCGCCAATCCTCTGGAATGCTCTACCCCAAGAAATTAGGACTATCCACAATTTTCATGGTTTCAGGCGCTCCCTCAAAACACATTTGTTCAGTGTGGCCTATCACATTCACTAATCAAAGTCATTCTATGTGTAAGTGTGTATGTGTAGCCCATTCACTATCTCCATCCATCCCTCACTCCCTCAAGATGGCTGGACCATCATTGTAAATGCACCATTGTATATACACACCTGTACTTTGTATCTCCCCCACCTCATTGTAGATTGTAAGCTCTCACGAGCAGGGTCGGCATATTTTGCTTTAATTATTGTATTGTTAACGTTGTTACTTATGACTTGTGTTTTGAAACTGTTAAACTGTAAAGCGCTGCGGAATATGTTGGCGCTATATAAATAAAGATTATTATTATTATTATTTAATGTCCCTGACCGTCTCTAGGATCACACAGGCTACTGAATAGTCCCTAGTGTACCCATGGATGCAGGTGACCTCGATCTTTTTTTTGGATATTATAAATTTATCGGGCACAGCCTACACTAGGGTCACCGAGCTCCCGGAATCGACCAGTCCGTATACCTCATCCTCCTCACCGTTCATCTGCAGGGCATACCCACGTAGCCTCTCGCCGGAGGGTAGTTCGAATGGCAGATTGGACATACATAGGACTATCCCCCTTTGTCTGGAGTTACCTTACAGGAGCTCCTGCTCCACACACTGACTCCTTGTCAGTCCTGGTTCTCAGGGAAGCTGCCTAACTGGGATCACCGTCTCGGACAATGCTTTGCTCACCAGGCCACTCGACAGTTCCAGACCCTCAGAAGGACGGTAGCTTCCCCAACACAGTGCCTTCACCGACTCTGCACATACACGGCCTCTCCATGTGCTATTCAGGAATCCAATCCCCGCCTGGGACCTTCCAACACACAGGCCTTTCAGGACCTTACATCACAGACCCTCAGAAACTCCTCACGGTCTCAGACAGACTCCCTTGAGACACTTCCCAGTCTCAGACAGGCTCCCTTGAGACACTTCCCAGTCTCAGACAGAATCCCTTGAGACACTTCCCAGTCTCAGACAGAATCTCTTGAGAAACTTCCCAGTCTCAGACAGAATCCTTGAGACACTTCCCAGTCTCAGACAGGCTCCCTTGAGACACTTCCCAGTCTCAGACAGAATCCCTTGAGACACTTCCCAGTCTCAGACAGAATCCCTTGAGACACTTCCCAGTCTCAGACAGACTCTCTTGAGACACTTCCCAGTCTCAGACAGAATCCCTTGAGACACTTCCCAGTCTCAGACAGAATCCCTTGAGACACTTCCCAGTCTCAGACAGAATCCCTTGAGACACTTCCCAGTCTCAGACAGAATCCCTTGAGACACTTCCCAGTCTCAGACAGACTCTCTTGAGACACTTCCCAGTCTCAGACAGAATCCCTTGAGACACTTCCCAGTCTCAGACAGAATCCCTTGAGACACTTCCCAGTCTCAGACAGAATCCCTTGAGACACTTCCCAGTCTCAGACAGGTTCCCTTGAGACACTTCCCAGTCTCAGACAGACTCTCTTGAGACACTTCCCAGTCTCAGACAGAATCCCTTGAGACACTTCCCAGTCTCAGACAGAATCCCTTGAGACACTTCCCAGTCTCAGACAGAATCCCTTGAGACACCACCCAGTCTCAGACAGACTCTCTTGAGACACTTCCCAGTCTCACAGACTCTCTCTCACACCATGTGCCAAACACTTCCTTACATACCTGTAGCCACTCCCCCAGCTAAGGTACGGAGCACATGGTCTGGTCACATGTTCATGACCTCATCACAGGTCCTTCACAAACTCACAACCAGTGGGCGGTGTATGTGTGGTTAGCCAGTCCCACCCAGCTCACCAGCTAACCCTGAAAACCACCTTAGAAAATAAACAACTCTTGTAGGACTACAAGTCCCAGAACAATATTCCTGGCTTACAGCACATAGGAGCTCTGCGACACATACCTGCCATTCACAACCATGCCAGGGACTGCTTTCCCATCCAAATCACGCTTCCATGCATAACTTGAGGAGCATATACAGCGCCCACTAGCTACAGCATGAGTCACTACACCACACCATGTACAGATTTTTTTGCTGCACCAGTATCAATAAATCCATGTGTTACACCTGCAAATATTTCCGTGCCATTTTGCTCATGTGATATACCGGTATATTCTGGTTTCTACCATGTAGCATGGATAATTCTCCTTAAAGGGGTTCTCCACTCCTGCGACGGGCAGCCTTTTCTTGGTGAGGTCCATCAGGGGCTAGACCAGAGCACTATAGTGTGGAACAAACCTCCTATAGTACCCAGCAGTCCCCAAGAAGGACATCACCTGCTTCTTGGTCCTGGGGTGGACTAGGATGCGATGGCATCCACCTTCCCGGGCTCTGGCTTCAGAGCTCCCCCACCTACCCGGCGTCCCAGGTAGTGGACCTCACTCATACCCAGCTGGCATTTTTCCAGCTTAATGGTCAAGCCTGCTCGCTGGATCCGCCCGAGCACCTGCGCCAGGTGCTCTAGGTGATCCTCCCAGGTGGGACTGAAGATGGCAATGTCATCCAGGTACGCGGTTGCATACCCTTCCGTTCCCTCGAGCAGCGTGTTGACCATCCGCTGAAAAGTGGCAGGGGCATTCTTCATGCCGAAGGGCATCACCGTGGACTCGTACAGTCCAAATGGGGTGATAAAGGCAGAGCGTTCCCATGCCCCAGGGTCAGGGAATCTGCTAATACCCCTGCTCAGATCCATGATGGTCAGGTACCTGGCCCCGGCCAGCTGGTCGAGCAGGTCATCGATGCGAGGCATTGGGTACACATCGGTGACCGTCACAGCGTTGAGCCCCTGGTAGTCCACGCAGAACCGCGTAGTTCGGTCCTTTTTAGGGACGAGGACTACAGGCGAAGCCCACGCGCTGTTGGACGCTTGGATCACCCCCAGCTTCAGCATCTCGTCTGTTATGATTTGGTAGCTGAGGAGAGCAGGCAAAAACGGCAATATACCAGAGAGGTTGGAATCTACTGGATTGCAAGTACCCTGACTAACCACCACAACTAAAGGCAGCCATGGAGCGTTCCCACGTTGGTCCTAGACGCCTCGTCACAGCCTGAGAGGTTAACTACACCTAAAGATAGAAAGAGGAACGCTATCTGCCCCGGAGCAGATCCCCAAAGAACATAGGAAGCCCCCAAACATGTAATGGCGGTTAGACAAGAGGAAATACAGACACAGACAGAAAATAGTATGAACAAACGTTGGGGCCCAATCTACCTGGACAGAAAAGGATAGGAAGGACACTTACTGCAATCCAAAAAAAACCCTAAAAAATACCAACTCTACTAATTGCAAAAACACCTGAGATCACACGACCTCTACCACCTAAATTAGTTCTCTGGTGTAACAAAACTAAGCCGCAGCCACTGAAAAAACTGGAAAAGGCAAATGAACAAATAACAGTGGCTCAGATAAACTGAGAGGAGAACAAGCCCTTGGAGGGGACCTGGCTGACCTCCACAGAAGTGCAGGGAACAATGCAAAAAGCAAACACAAAAATAAAAGCAGAAAATATCTTATCTGATAGCAGAAGATGCAGGCAAGACTCAGCAAGCTTCCAAGTGAACCAGGAACCACAGTTTAGACAAGAACAATTGATCACCGGCAACCATGATGGGAGGGAACCTCCCTTATATAAGACCAGTCTGTAACTCCTGATATTGCCAATCTTCATTGAATGGTTCAGTACTGTTTGTAACCACAAGAGGGAGCTTCTGCTCAGAATTCATTTCTAACACATTCACAACAGTACCCCCCCTTGAGGAGGGGTCACCGAACCCTCATTTTGGCAACCAGGTCGGTCAGGATGAGCTCTGTGATACGCACGGATCAGTCTCCTAGCATGGATGTCCGAAGCAAACACCCAAGAATTGTCCTCCTGACCATAACCTCTCCACTTAACCAAATACTGGAGTTTCCGTCTAGAAAAACGAAAATCCAATATTTTCTCAACCACATACTCCAGATTGCCCTCAACCAAAACAGGGTCAGGATGCGCAGCCATAGGAACCACTGGCTCGACAAACCTCTTCAATAAGGACTTGTGGAACACGTTATGGATCTTAAATGTCCCTGGAAGAAGTAAACGAAAGGAAACAGGATTAAGAATCTCCAAGATCTTATAAGGTCCAATGAACCTAGGCTTAAACTTAGGAGATGCAACTCTCATAGGGATATTTCTTGAGGACAACCAGACCAAGTCCCCCACTTCAAACCGAGGACCATCAGTCCTATGCCGGTTGGCAAATCGCTGGGCCCTCTCCTGAGAGAGGGACAACCTCTCCACTACCTGGTCCCAAATCTGCTGCATACGCTCCACAACAGAGTCAACACCTGGACAGACAGAAGCCTCCGTCTGTCCCGAAGAAAATCGAGGGTGAAACCCAAAATTGCAGAAAAATGGAGACATCAAAGTGGCAGAGCTAGCCCTATTATTAAGAGCAAACTCAGCCAAAGGCAAAAAAGAGACCCAGTCATCTTGATCAGCAGACACAAAGCATCTCAGATAAGTCTCCAATGTCTGGTTTGTTCTCTCAGTTTGTCCATTGGTCTGAGGATGAAAAGCCGAGGAGAAAGACAATTGAACACCAAGTTTAGAACAAAAAGACCTCCAAAATCTGGAAACAAACTGGACTCCTCTGTCAGACACAATGTTCTCAGGAATGCCGTGTAACTGAACCAAGGAACAAAGGCACCAATTCGGAGGAGGAAGGCAACTTAGGTAATGGCACAAGATGTATCATTTTGGAAAACCTATCACAAGTATGATGTATGGAATGGACAAGGCAACTGTTAGGTGGATTCATAACTGGTTAGTGATCGGACTCAAAGAGTGGTCGTAAATGGCTGCACATCCAGTTGGAAGAATGTCTCAAGTGGGGTACCACAAGGCTCTCTTTTGGGCCCTGTATTGTTCAACATCTTTATCAATGATTTAGATGAAGGAATTGAGGGTAAACTGATCAAATTTGCTGATGACACAAAGCTAGGAGGGGTAGCTAATACTAGAGAAGAGAGAGAGAGGATTCAAAAATATATAAATAAACTGGAGCAGTGGGCAGCAACTAACAGAATGGTTTTTAACAGGGAAAAATGCAAAGTACTACATCTGGGCAATAAAAATGAAAAAAGAATATACAAAATGGGAGGAATAGGGCTAAGTAACAGCACATGTGAAAAAGACTTGGGTATACTAATTGATCACAGACTGAACATGAGTCAACAGTGTGATGCAGCAGCAAAAAAGGCAAATACAATTCTAGGATGTATCAACAGAAGCATACAGTCTAGATCACGTGAGGTCATTATTGCCCTCTACTCCTCTTTGGTCAGACCTCATCTGGAATACTGTGTCCAGTTTTGGGCACCACATTTTAAAAAAGACATCAACAAACTGGAGCAAGTTCAGAGAAGAGCCACCAGAATGGTGACCGGTCTGCAAACCATGTCCTATGAGGAACGGTTGCAGGATTTGGGAATGTTTAGCTTGCAAAAAAGAAGACTGAGAGGAGACTTAATAGCTGTCTACAAATATCTCAAGGGCTGTCACATTGTAGAAGGATCATCTTTATTCTCATTTGCACAAGGAAAGACTAGAAGCAATGGGATGAAACTGAATGGGAGGAGACACAAATTAGATATTAGAAAAAACTTTTTGACAGTTAGGGTGATCAATGAGTGGAACAGGCTGCCACAAGAGGTGGTAAGTTCTCCATCAATGGAAGTCTTCAAACAGAGGCTGGACCGACATCTGTCTGGGATGATTTAGAGAATCCTGCTTTGAGCAGGGGGTTGGACCAGATGGCCCAGGAGGTCCCTTCCAACTCTACCATTCTATGATTCTATCACCCAGATAACGGTCATTCTCTGAGAAACAGGGAGGTCGGAAATTAAATCCATAGAGATATGGGTCCATGGTCTCTTGGGCACAGGCAATGGCATCAACAAACCACTAGAGCGAGAGCAAGGCTTGGAGCGAGAGCAAGTCCCGCAGGACTGCACAAATTCCCTGACGTCACGAGACAAAGTAGGCCACCAAAAGGACCGACTAACTGTGATGAAACGTGCACACGGTCCGCCACACGGTAGCCCGGGGTATCACGGCTTGTGATCCCTCCGTGCCGCAAATGTGACGAAAACGCACACACACACGACGGCTGCTGCCGTCCGACCCAGTAAACTGCAGGGATTTATAATTATCCCACTTCCACTTAGGAACTTGCAGCTCTCTGGCGCCCCCCTTACCCTCAGGTCAGTCAGGGAACTGCACCTAGGATAATTAGTCGCCAGACGGGTCACTTGGATGTGTGCTGGCTATTGGGCACGCTGCAGTGAGGGAATTATAATTACTCCGGGCCGCAGCCGGGCAATACACTTATAAAACCCGCTCCGTCACTGCCAACGCCACCCCATAGGTCAACACTTTACACCCCTTCTTTTAAGCTGCCACCAGCTACGGTTTACTTGGAACAATTTATCAAGAGGGTCCGTAGCAACCCCAAAACAGTAGCGTAGTACTTCAAGCACGTGTAAATTCGTTTATAGAGCAGGAGAAACAAACTAATAATTTTATCGGTTTATTCCTTAAAAATGCAGGCAGTGCTTATAGTTTAAAAAAACGGTAACAAGCTGAGACAATATCGTTATGTACAATATGGTTACAGAAAATAAAAGGGGTTAACATAGGGAAGATCAACTTACAGTTCTTAGATCATAGTAGGCAAGCCATGCGGTCGGGGGAGGGGAGACACATCACAATGCATCACAGAGCTGCTATAAGTCTGGTGTCCAGGGCAGATCTGAGGCAGAATACCTGGCCCCTACCTTATAGACCTGTGGCCGTGACAAATAAACGGGGTGGAGTTACCAGGGTCCTCCTCTTGCTCTAAGTGGTAATCTTAGTTCAGAAAACTAATAACTATCATAACTTAGAGATGGAGTCTCTTACAGCGATGCACAGCATACCATTGTACTCCGCAAGATGTTGGCGTGCATTTAAGTCTAAACGCAGAGTGCCTGGGTGGATCGGCTAAGCAGAAATCTGTTTCTTGGGTTCTGTTGGAGTTACGGGTTCACCAGTACCACGGGAACTATGCCTGTCAGCGCATGGTTCAAAACAGGGACTTTCGTGTTTCTGACGCAACTTCCCACCGTGTTATAAGCAAAAAGGATGAATCCTCATAATGGCTGCTAGGGGCAAAAGCACATGTGCAGACAATGGGGACCCCTGCGGTGAGGCGGGAAACTCCAGCACTGGTAGCTCAGGTTACACTGAGCCTTACTTATGCTGGGAGGGGGAAGGGAAGCTCAGCTATACACAAGCTGCTAAATGTAGTAGATGTCATCACACCTCCCCCCTTTGAGGGCGCTACGGAGGCATGACCTCTCGGTAATCCGCCATGCGCACCTCAGCGGGTTCGCCACGTCGTGACAACCCATCAGCATTCCCATGATCGCTGCCTTTCTTGTGTTGTATGGCAAAATCATACTGCTGTAGGGCAAGGCTCCAGCGTAGCAACCTACCATTGGTTCCGGACACTGTGTGCAGCCAGCTCAGAGGGTTGTGGTCGGTGACCACCTTGAAGGTGCGCCCGTACAGGTAGGGCTGCAAACGTTGCAGTGCCCAGACCATGGCCAGGCACTCCTTCTCGATGGTGGAGTATGCCACTTCCCTCGGCAGAAGTTTCCGGTCAGGTACAACACGGGGTGCTCCTGGTTCCCCGAATCAACCTGGCTGAGTACAGCACCGAGGCCAAATTCTCTGGCGTCAGTCTGTAGCAGGAATGGCCGACTGCTGTCGACGGCTTTCAACACCGGAGAGCTGCACAGGGCTGTTTTCAAAGCTCGGAATGCCGCCTCACAGCCATCTGTCCAGCTGACTGTTTGGGGTAGACCGCCCTTGGTGAGGTCCGTCAAGGGTTTTGCAATGGCGCTATAGTTCGGTACGAAACGCCTATAGTACCCTGCAGTGCCCAGGAAGGACTTCACCTGCTTTTTGGTCCTGGGGGTGGGCCAGGACACGATCGCGTCCACTTTCTCGGGCTCTGGACTCATGGAACCCCCGCCTACCCGGTGCCCCAGGTAGTGGACCTCCCTCATGCCGATCTGGCATTTTCCCGGCTTGATGGTCAGACCTGCCTGGTGAATACGCTTGAGCACCTCCTGGAGATGCTGAAGGTGTTCCTCCCAGGTGGAACTGAAGACGGCAATGTCGTCCAGGTACGCCACAGCGTACTCCTCCAGTCCCTGAAGCAGGTGGTTGACCATCCGCTGGAAAGTGGCAGGGGCATTCTTCATGCCGAAAGGCATGACCGTGGACTCGTACAGTCCAAAAGGGGTGATAAAGGCGGATTTCTCCTGCGCCTCAGGGCTCAGGGGAATCTGCCAGTATCCCCGGCTTAAATCCATGATGGATATGTACTTGGCATTCGCCAACCGCTCCAGCAGATCCTCGATGCGTGGCATTGGGTGCACATCAGAGGTAGTGATGGCGTTGAGCCCCCTGTAGTCCACACAGAACCGGGTGGTCCGATCCTTTTTTGGCACGAGAACTACAGGTGAGGCCCACGCGCTTTTGGACGGCCGGATCACCCCCAGCTGCAACATCTCATGGATCTCCTGGCGCATAATCTGCTGCACCTCCTCAGAGATCCGATAAGGTGTCCGCCGTAACGGGGTGTGATCCCCGGTGTCCACCTCATGGACTGCCAACTTGGTCCTTCCGGGTCGGTTAGTGAACACGGCCCGAAAGGATTCCAGACTGGTCAGCAACTGCAACCGCTGGGAGGCGGTTAGCGAGGCATTTTCCTCCATGTCCTCAATGGACCCATTGGCCTGGGCTTGGGCCAGCATGTCCAGGAGGGGATCCTCCTCCCCGTCCTCGGGCAGGTTGCAGACCAGTAGGACGCAGGCTTCACGTTCGTGATGGGCCTTCATCATGTTGACGTGAAAGGCCTTGCGCCTACCCCGAGTGTGGTCAAGCTTGACCACGTAGGTGACTGGGTTGAGCCGTTGGTGCACGACGTACGGGCCTTCCCAGGCTGCCTAAAGCTTATCCTTTGGTATGGGTACCAGCACCCACACCTTTTGACCCACCTGGTAGGTCCACTCCCGGGCGTTCTGGTCGTACCAGTGCTTCTGGTCAGCCTGAGCCTGCGTCATGTTGTCATGCACCAACTGCGTCAAGGTCTGCATCTTGTCACGGAAGCGCATGACATAATCCACGATGGACACTTCTGTGGGGTTTGGCTCATCTTCCCAGGATTCTCTTATCAACCCGAGGGGTCCCCGGACTCGCCTGCCATACAGGAGCACAAAGTGGGAGAACCCCGTCGAGGCCTGCGGGACTTCTCTGTAGGCAAACAGCAGGTGTGGGAGGTACCGCTCCCAATCGCGTCCCTGGGTCTCAACCAGCATGCGGAGCATCTGTTTGAGGGTACCGTTAAAGCGTTCACACAAACCATTGGTCTGTGGGTGATACGCACTCGATACCATACGCGTCACCTGCTTTTTGCTGCAGAGAGCCTTCATTAGGCGAGACATAAATTGGGTCCCTCGATCGGTAAGCATCTCCCTGGGAAATCCTACCCGTGAAAAGATGGTCACCAGTGCATCCGCCACCTTATCTGCCTTAGTTGAGGACAGAGCTACTGCCTCCGGGTACCGGGTAGCGTAGTCTACCACAGTAAGGATGTATTGCTTTCCAGAGCGGCTGGGGACGGCCAGCGGGCCCACAATGTCCACCGCGATCCTCTGGAAAGGCTCCTCTATCACTGGCAACGGGATCAGGAGAGCCTTAAGAGCAGGCCCCGCCTTCCCCACTCTTTGACAGGTGATACGGGAGCGGCAGTAGTTAGTCACATCTGTCCCCATCTTGGGCCAATAGAAGTGTTGAGACAGCCGTGCCTTAGTTTTGCTGATCCCCAAGTGTCCAGCAAGTGGAATCTCATGGGCAATCCTCAACAACTCACCTCGGAACTGGTGCGGGACGACCAGCTGTTTTTCCCTCAACCACTCCTTTTGGGCATCTCCGGGTACTGTCTCCCGGTACAACCTTCCTCGTTCCCAGAACACCCTCTCCTTATCAGTCACGGAGGTGGGCGTCTCGGCGAGGTGCCTCAAGTTCTCCAGGCTCGCATCTGAGTGCAGAGCGGCCTGGAACTCCTGGCTGGAGGCAGCCAGAAGTGACGTCAGGGTTCCTTCCTCACTGGGACCCTTGGGACCGGCCCTGGGTCCACCTCTGGTTCAGTCTCTCCTGTAGCGGAGGAGGGTCCAGATGGCAGGGCGCTACCTGCGATCCGGGCACTCTGACTGCGGGTGACAGCAGCTACATATGCAGTCTCCCCGGGGATTTCTATAGACCCATCAGCCTGCGCTGCTATGGGCTCTACCTCCCCATCCACCCCCAACACTTCAGGAGCAGTGCTACTTATGGGCCAATTACCTTCCTGGGTGGCACTGGTCAGTGTCATGGCGTCACCTTCCCCACGGTTCCCATGCACCTCCCCATTTCCTTGAGCACTGTCGCTTGCTCCTGCTAGGGGTTCCTCAGCCGTCTCACTCCGCAGAGCGACGTGGCTGAACGCTCCTGTACCTGTGGACACATCTACCACTTCAGAGAAAGGGTTAACAGGTTCAGATGGCACAGATACATCACTATCAGCATCATTCCTAGGGAAAGAAAGGTTATCAGTTGCATCATCACTTAGCAAAGCATTGGCAGGTAACACAATCAGTTTCCCATCATCATCAACATCATGGTTAACGTTAACCTTATTATCAGATTGGGAAGGGGTGTCAGGGACATAGTACGCGACCATCCTCCCCAGATCAGTCCCCAATAAAACATCAGTGGGCAGGTTCTTCACCCCGCTCCCGGCACCCCAGTCAATGAAAACTCGGGCTATCGGCAAGGGGTAGTGGACGCCCCCAATCCCGGTGACAGTTAGGGTTTTCCCCGGAATCAACTCTTCAGGGGCCGCCAGTTCGGGCCGGATGAGGGTTCGTTCAGCCCCGGTGTCCTTGAGGCCTGTAGCAAGACGGGCCCCCACGCGGACGGGCTGCACGTTGTCATCAACCCTCCCCACCACACCACCCACCAAAAGAACAGAGGCGTTGGGCCCGGAGGCCTTGGCTGGGGGGTTCTTCTGCCTCTCCGGACAGGTGGCGCTGATGTGTCCAGTCCTTTTACAGGAGAAACACTGGCGGGGGTCTGATGTAGGCCTGGCGCTGGCAAAGGGGATAGTGCCTCCAGAGGGATGACTGGCAGGGGCACTGGGGTTGGTTGCAGGCTTACCCCCTCCCCAGCGGGCGGTGACGGGCTTCCGCACCTCGGTTTTCCGGTTGGCCTCATAGCTGTCGGCGATCCGTGCTGTTCTGACCGCGTCCTCCGGTTCTCGGTCCAGGATGAACTGTCGGACCTCAGCTGGGCACAGATGCAGGAACTGGTCTTTGATCATCAGGTCCCTCAGGTTCTCAAAGGTGTCAACTGACAGTCCATGGATCCACTGGTCAAAGTGGTTCCTGAGTCCTTGCACCACATCGCTATAACTGTCGTGTGGGCCACGTTGGAGGTTCCGGAACTTCTTTCGGTATACCTCAGGGGTTAGCTGGTACTTGGCGATCAGGGCCTGCTTGATGGCCTGATAGTTGTCATCTTGATCCGGCGTGAGTGAAGCAAACGCCTCCAGAGCTTTGCCCTTTAGCCCGGGGGTCAAGTACCTGGCCCATTGGTTGTCAGGCAGCTGGTACTGTCTGCAGACTTTCTCAAAGGCCCGCAGAAAAGTGTCCAAGTCTCGTCCTTTTCCATCACGGGAAAGTGCTCCGGCCGGGGCTTGGACTCTGAGCGCTGCTGGGCACACTGCTCTGGGCTGTGGAGGGCATTGCCCCTTGTCTGAGCAGCTCCAGTTCATGGGCTCTCTGAGCTTCCCGCTCGGCTCTCTCAGCCTCCCGCTGGGCTTTGGCCTCGGCTCTCTCAGCCTCTCGCTGGGCTTTGGCCTCCTGCTAGTATCGCTGGATCAGCTCCAGGCGCCCATCACGGTCGTCGGTTGGGAGTGCCTCCAGGGCCGCCTGCAGGTAAGGGTCCAACCCGCCCTGGGTGTAATCGTGCAGGGTTTGGGCCTCTGCTGCAGCACCACCTTGGCTGGGGCCGGCTCCTGCGCCCGCCTCGCTCTCAGCGTGGTCCCGTGCTATCAGGGCCTGGATCACTTCGGCCTTGGTTTGGGCCATGGGGACAATCTCCCTCCACTCGCACATGGCAAGAAGAGCTTCCTTGCTATTCCGATTATACCAGTCGTATCCCCTTGTAGCCATGGTTGCCAAATAAAAGATAGGATAGAAAAACCAAAGAGAAGGGAGGGGTAACCGCAAGTACACACAATTGTCTCAGGACTAATAAACACTGAGCTTGTTCTCCAAAACTTTAGATGCAGGGTCCCTGAAGAACCGTGCAAGTTTTTTAGTGAGAGGAATGATTGCTCAGACCAGATCACTAATGCTCTATAATCCCACTGCTGCCACCACATGGGATGAAACGTGCACAAGGTCCGCCACACGGTAGCCCGGGGTATCACGGCTTGTGATCCCTCCGTGCCGCAAATGTGACGAAAACGCGCACACACACGACGGCTGCTGCCGTCCGACCCAGTAAACTGCAGGGATTTATAATTATCCCACTTCCACTTAGGAACTTGCAGCTCTCTGGCGCCCCCCTTACCCTCAGGTCAGTGTTATGTTTCGGTAGCTGAGGAGTGCAGGTAAAAAAGGCAATACACCAGAGCAGTTGGAATCTATGAGATTGCAGTACCCTGACTAACCACCACAACTAGAGGCAGCCGTGGAGCGTTCCTACGTTGGTCCTAGACGCCTCGTCACAGCCTGAGAAACTAACTACACCTAAAGATAGAAATAGGAAAGCTATCTGCCCCGGAGCAGAACCCCAAAGATAATAGAAAGCCCCCAAACAAGTAATGGCGGTTAGACAAGAAGAAATACTGACACAGAAAGAAAATAGTATGAGCAAACGCTGGGGCACAAACTAACTAAATAGAAAAGGATAGGAAGGGTACTTACTGCAATCCCAGAAAACCCTGAAAAGCACCAACTCTACTAATTTCAAAATCACCTGAGATCACACGACCTCTACCACCTAAATTAGTTCTCTGGTGTAACAAAATCAAAACAGCAGCCACTGAAAAAACTGGAAAAAGCAAAAGTACAAACATCAGTGGCTGAACTAAACTGAGAGGGCAAAAGCCCCCGAAGGGGACCCAGAAGGCCCCCAAAGAAGTGCAGGACAAAATGCAAAAATATAGTACAAAAACAAAAAGAAGAAAATGTCTTATCTGTTAGCAGGAGATGCAGACACGACACAGCAGGCTACAAGGGAAACCGGAATGAAGGATTCAGACCAGAACAATTGATCACCGGCAACCCTGATGGGAAGGTGACTCCCTTATATAAGACCAGTCAGTAGCACCTGATTCCCAGTCCTCACAATCTTCACTGAACAGACCAGTACCGCTTGTAACCACCAGAGGGAGTCTCTGCTCAGAACTCATCTCAAACCCATTCACAACAGGTCAGTCAGGGAACTGCACCTAGGATAATTAGTCGCCAGACGGGTCACTTGGATGTGTGCTGGCTATTGGGCACGCTGCAGTGAGGGAATTATAATTACTCCGGGCCGCAGCCGGGCAATACACTTATAAAACCCGCTCCGTCACTGCCAACGCCACCCCATAGGTCAACACTTTACACCCCTTCTTTTAAGCTGCCACCAGCTACGGTTTACTTGGAACAATTTATCAAGAGGGTCCGTAGCAACCCCAAAACAGTAGCGTAGTACTTCAGGCATGTGTAAATTCGTTTATAGAGCAGGAGAAACAAACTAATAATTTTATAGGTTTATTCCTTAAAAATGCAGGCAGTGCTTATAGTTTAAAAAAACGGTAACAAGCTGAGACAATATCGTTATGTACAATATGGTTACAGAAAATAAAAGGGGTTAACATAAGGAAGATCAACTTACAGTTCTTAGATCATAGTAGGCAAGCCATGCGGTCGGGGGAGGGGAGACACATCACAATGCATCACAGAGCTGCTATAAGTCTGGTGTCCAGGGCAGATCTGAGGCAGAATACCTGGCCCCTACCTTATAGACCTGTGACAGTGACATCATAAACGGGGTGGAGTTACCAGGGTCCTCCTCTTGCTCTAAGTGGTAATCTTAGTTCAGAAAACTAATAACTATCATAACTTAGAGATGGAGTCTCTTACAGCGATGCACAGCATACCATTGTACTCCGCAAGATGTTGGCGTGCATTTAAGTCTAAACGCAGAGTGCCTGGGTGGATCGGCTAAGCAGAAATCTGTTTCTTGGGTTCTGTTGGAGTTACGGGTTCACCAGTACCACGGGAACGATGCCTGTCAGTGCATGGTTCAAAACAGGGACTTTCGTGTTTCTGACTCAACTTCCCACCGTGTTATAAGCAAAAAGGATGAATCCTCATAATGGCTGCTAGGGGGCAAAAGCACATGTGCAGACAATGGGGACCCCTGCGGTGAGGCGGGAAACTCCAGCACTGGTAGCTCAGGTTACACTGAGCCTTACTTATGCTGGGAGGGGTAAGGGAAGCTCAGCTATACACAAGCTGCTAAATGTAGTAGATGTCATCACACTAACCAAGTCTCTGGTACCAAAAATTCCGGGATGACCGGCCAACGCGGAACAATGAATCTCAGACATCACACTCTTTTTCCATCGGTCTGGGACAAACAATTTCCCAATAGGGCAGCGCTCGGGTTTATCCTCCTGACACCCTTCCAGAGCCAGTCTCAAATTGGGCGAGATGGCCGAAAGAACTACACCCTCTTTCAAAATAACAGCAGGATCAGATAACTCAGGAGAGTCCGCAAGGAAACTCCTCGAGAGGGCATCCGCCTTAACATTCTTAGTGCCAGGAAGAAAGGAAACCACAAAATTAAAACGTGTGAAAAAAGGCCCACCTGGCCTGTCTAGGATTAAGTCGCTTGGCTGATTCCAGATAAACCAGATTCTTATGGTCCGTGAGGACCATCACCTGATGTTTGGCTCCCTCCAGCCAATGTCTCCACTCTTCAAAAGCCCACTTCATGGCCAATAACTCCCGATTACCCACGTCATAATTACGTTCAGTAGGAGAAAATTTTCGAGAGAAAAAGGCACAAGGGTTACTTTTAGAGGTCTCTGGATCTCTTTGGGACAAAACGACACGTGCCCCAATTTCAGAGGCATCAACCTCCACATGAAATGGCAGAGAAACATCAGGCTGCCGTAGAACAGGAGCAGAAGTGAATCTCTGCTTAAGTTCCTGAAGACTGCCTCAGGAGGCCAATTCAAAACATCAGAACCCTTTTTGGTCAAATCAGTCAATGGTTTAACAATAACAGAGAAATTACCAATACATTTACAATAAAAATTGGCAAAACCCAAGAATCTCTGAAGAGCCTTTAATGAAGTAGGTTGGACCCAATCACAGATGGCCTGAACCTTGACCGGGTCCATTTCAATAACAGACGGAGACAAAATGAATCCCAGAAATGAGATCCTCTGTACGCCAAAAAGACACTTTGATCCCTTCACATACAGAGCATTCTCTCTCAAAATCTGGAACACAGTCCGAACATGTTTCACATTAGAGTCCCAGTCATTGGAAAAAATCAAGATATCATCCAAATAAACAATCAGAAATTTATCCACAAAGTCCCTGAAAATGTCATTCATGAAGGACTGGAAGACAGAAGGAGCATTAGTGAGCCCAAAGGGCATCACTAGGTACTCAAAATGCCCCTCTGGGGTATTAAACGCCGTCTTCCATTCATCCCCGTGCTTAATGCGAATAAGGTTATACGCCCCCCTGAGGTCAAGCTTGGTAAACCAAGTAGCACTTTTCACCCTGGAAAACAGGTCAGAAATCAAGGGTAACGGATATTGATATTTCACAGTGATATTGTTCAAGAAACGATAATCAATACACTGCCTTAATGAACCATCCTTTTTGGCCACAAAGAAAAAACCGGCACCCAAGGGTGAAGAGGATGGTCTGATATGACCCTTCTCCAATGACTCCTTGATATAAGACCGCATAGAGTCATGTTCAGGTACAGACAAGTTAAAAAGGCGACCTTTAGGGAATTTACTACCAGGCACTAATTCAATAGCACAGTCATAGCTCCTATGGGGGGGCAAGGATGCAGATTTACTTTCGCTAAACACATCAGAAAAATCAGTCAAAAAGTCAGGAACATCCTGAGCCTGGGGAGAGGCAGAAAAAACAGGAGTGTTGGCATTAACACATTGGCAGCCCCAACTGGTCACAGACACAGATTTCCAATCCAAAACAGGATTATGAGACTGTAACCAAGGGAAACCTAGTACAATAATGTCATGCAGATTATACAGCACCAAAAATTTGCAACTCTCCTGATGATCAGGTTCAACCCTCATTATCACCTGAGTAGAGAACTGGGGTTTATTCTCAGCCAAGGGGGTAGAATCAATGCCCAGTAGGGGAATAGACTTCCGCAGGGGTATCAAGGGAAACCCACAACGTTTAGCAAAATCAAAATCCATCAGGTTAATAGCTGCTCCTGAATCAACAAAAGCCTGAGCAGAAAATGTGGACAGGGAGCAAATCAGGGTAACAGTCAACAGAAATTTAGTCTGAACACTACCCAAGACAACTGAGCGTGCAAAACGTCTTCCCCGCTTAGGGCAGACTGAAATAGCATGAGAGGCATCACCACAGTAGAAACATAACCCATTGCGTTTTCGAAACTCATGACGCTGTGCCCCAGAAGCCACTCTATCACACTGCATGGACTCAGAAGCTGGTTCACAAGGCAACACTATTCCACGCATACCTCTACGCTCACGCAAACGTCTGTCAATTTGAATCGCTAATGACATAGAATCATTGAGACCAGAGGGAGCAGGGAAACCCACCATAACATCTTTTACATTCTCTGACAGCCCCTTCCGAAAAAGGGCTGCCAAAGCATCATCATTCCATTTGGTCAGGACTGCCCACTTTCGGAATTTCTGACAGTACAACTCAGCGTCCTCAAGCCCCTGATTTAATGCCAACAAGGTTTTTTCAGCTTGATCAGTGACATTAGGTTCATCGTACAATAACCCAGAGCCAGAAAAAATGCATCAACATTACTCAAAACAGGGTCCCCAGGTGTCAGGGAAAAAGCCCAATCCTGAGGATCGCCGTGCAGGAGAGAGATGACAATTTGAACCTGCTGTGCTGCGTTCCCTGAGGACTTGGGCTTTAAGGCAAAAAACAACTTACAGTTATTTTTGAAATTCAGAAATTTAGCTCGATCCCCCAAAAATAAATCTGGCATGGGGATCCTAGGTTCCACAACCGGCAACCTAGCAAGATAGGTAGCAATACTCCGAACTTCAGTGGCAAGCTGATCCACACGGCCAGACAACTGTGCAAGCTCCATTGAGAGAAAAAAAAATCCTCCACAGCACCCAGAGAAAAAGAGGGAAAAAATGCAACAAACAGAGAAAAAAAAAAAAAATTCTGACAACTTCCTTTTTTTATTTACTATTTTTCCCTTCTGTTGAGTACCATATAATTTTCAGTTTGGCCGGTGATACTGTTATGATTTGGTAGCTGAGGAGAGCAGGCAAAAACGGCAATACACCAGAGAGGTTGGAATCTACTGGATTGCAGTACCCTGACTAACCACAACTAAAGGCAGCCGTGGAGCGTTCCCACATTGGTCCTAGACGCCTCGTCACAGCCTGAGAAGTTAACTACACCTAAAGATAGAAAGAGGAAAGCTATCTGCCCCGGAGCAGATCCCCAAAGAACATAGGAAGCCCCCAAACATGTAATGGCGGTTAGACAAGATGAAATACAGACATAGACAGAAAATAGTATGAGCAAACGTTGGGGCCCAATCTACCTGGACAGAAAAGGATAGGAAGGACACTTACTGCAATCCAAAAAAACCCTAAAAAATACCAACTCTACTAATTGCAAAAACACCTGAGATCACACGACCTCTACCACCTAAATTAATTCTCTGGTGTAATAAAACTAAGCCGCAGCCACTGAAAAAACTGGAAAAGGCAAATGAACAAATAACAGTGGCTCAGATAAACTGAGAGGAGCACAAGCCCCCGGAGGGGACCTGGCTGACCTCCACAGAAGTGCAGGGAACAATGCAAAAAGCAAACACAAAAATAAAAGCAGAAAATATCTTATCTGATAGCAGAAGATGCAGGCAAGGCTCAGCAAGCTTTCAAGTGAACCAGGAACCACAGTTTAGACAAGAACAATTGATCACCGGCAACCATGATGGGAGGGAACCTCCCTTATATAAGACCAGTCTGTAACTCCTGATTGCCAATCTTCATTGAATGGTTCAGTACTGTTTGTAACCACCAGAGGGAGCTTCTGCTCAGAATTCATTTCTAACACATTCACAACACTCGTCTATCTCTTGGCGCATTTGCTGCTGCACCTCAAGAGAGACCCGATATGCTGAACGCCGGATTGGGGGGTGATTGCCGGTGTCCACGTCATGGACGGCAGGCTACTGAACAGCTCCCGAAAGCGGTGTAGGGTGACCCCCAGCTGGGAACGTTGGTTCTCCGAGAGCTGGTGGCCAACCCCCACATCCTCGATGGATCCACCCGCCTTGGCTTGGTTGAGCAGATCCAGGAGTGTTTCTGCCTCTCCTTCCTCGGGAAGGTTGCACACTGGGTGGGCAGAAGCCTCCCGCTCATGATGGGCCTTCATCATGTTCACGTGGAAGGCCTTCCTCCTTCCACGGGCGTGGTCCAGGGTGACCAGGTAGGTGACGGCGTTGAGCTGCTGGTACACAAGGTATGGACCCTCCCAGGCCGTCTGAAGCTTGTTTTGAGGTACGGGGACCAGTACCCATACCTTTTGACCCACCTGGTAGGTCCGCTCACAAGCATTCTGGTCGTACCATCGCTTCTGGTCAGCCTGGGCTTGGGCCATATTGTCATGCACCAGCCGTGTCAAGGCCATCATTCGGTCCCGGAAGCGCACGACATACTCAATGACCGACACTCCAGGGGTGGCTAAATCCCCTTCCCATGCTTCCTTCACCAGAGCAAGGGGCCCCCGTACACGTCACCTGTACAGGAGCTCAAAGGGGAGAACCCCGTTGAGGCCTATGGGACCTCCCGGCAGGCAAACAGCAGGTGTGGGCGATACCTCTCCCAGTCTCTCCCGTGGGAGTCGAACATCTTCAGCATCTGCTTTAAGGTGCCATTGTACCGCTCACACAGGCCATTGGTCTGTGGGTGATACGGGCTGGCTACCAGATGTTGCACCTGTATCTGCTTACAGAGAGACTCCATCAGCTGCCTCATGAACTGGGTCCTTCGGTCGGTGAGCATTTCCTGGGGAAACCCCACTCTGGAGAAAATCTCCAGTAAGGCAGTGGCCACTTTGTCGGCTCGACCACTACCGCTGAGATCATGGGTAGCGCCGGCTTCCCTCGGCCCCTGACCAAGTCGCCGGGTCAGGCAGATTTTCCTGGCCTCCTGACATCCCGGATGTGGGGAACTCCTGACCTGGGGTCTTACCTGGTGGCTCCTCCCGGGACACCCCTCCCCCATGGCCTGTTTCTCTTTCTGCAGAGGCCCTAGACTCAGCAGGCTGGATTCCCTTAGGGGCCCTCCACTGCCCATAGCAGCCCCTCCCACCGCCTCTGAGCACTCCCCTGCAGCCTCCTCACCTGTCCTCACTTTGAGCCTGTGTGTGTAGTGTCAGTGCATGGCTTACCATCAGGTTTCACTCCCTCCTCCACTGTTGGAGGCACATTCAACATATTAACCTTAGCCTTCACAGTAGAGTCATGACATTCTTGGGGAGCCGAACTTGGGGATTCAGTGGCCACATACTGGGACACTAGCCGCCCCAAATCGGTCCCAATCAACACATTGGCAGGAATATTAGGCGTTACTCCCACCTCCCGCATTCCCCTCCTGGCGCCCCAGTCCAAATACACCTTGGCGACGGGCAGCGCCGGTTCAACGCCTCCAATTCCGGAGACGGAAAGGGTTTTCCCAGGCACCAAGTCTTGAGGAGACACCACCTCAGGACGTACCAAGGTTCGTTCAGCGCCTGTGTCCCGCAGTCCCATGACCGCTGAGCGGCCGATGGTGACGGGTTGGTAGTTGTCCAGGGAACTCCCACCACCCCCTCCAACACACAAAACAGTGGACGGTTTCTGGGACAGGGATGGGGCCTTATGGCGCTGGGGACAGTGTCCCGGCTGGTTGCAATGATGACGTCTGGGTTCTGTTCCTGGCCTGGAGAGGGCAGCAGGGGGGTACACCCCTTGCACTCTTGGGGCTGGATATGGGGCCGGGGCAGGATTGGGCTTACCCCCTCTCCAGGTGCTTCTGGCAGGCTTCTTCAGCTCAGGCGCCCTGTTGTTGGCATACTCGTCTGCCAGGGCGGCTGTAGCAGAAGCCCCCTTTGGGTTCCGGTCACGGAGGAACTGCTGGAGGTCCTCTGGGCAGTTCCACAAGAACTGCTCCGTGACAAACAGTTCCTGGACCTCCTGGCAGGTGCTGAGCTCTAGACCTGAGGTCCAGTGCTCCGCAGCTCTCAGCAGGGCCCGCATGTGGTCGGTCCAGGTGTCCTTTGAGCCCCGCTGCAGGCTCCTGAACTTCCTGCGGTACGACTCCGGGGTGAGGTTGTAGTGCTGGATTAGGGCCCTCTTGATGCTGTTGTAGTCCTGCTCGTCCCCGGCAGGTAAGTCCTCCAAAACTTCCAGGGACTTACCCCTCAAACGGGGGGTTAGGTACCTTGCACACTGATCCAGGGCCAGATGGTGTTGGAGGCAAGTTCTCTCAAAGGCCAGCAGAATCTAATCCAGGTCTCCATCCTTTTCAAGCAAGGGAAAGTCCTCCGCCCGGACCTTGGAAGCCTTGGTCTCCGGTGAGGCTGGAGCGTCCAGCTGGAGCCCGTGCTGAGCCATCTCCAGTCGGTGCCGGCGCTCCAAAGCTTCACGGCGTTCTGCAGCCTGCAGCACACGTTCTGCATGCTCACGCTCCGCTGCTTTCTCTGCCGCCACTAGGAGTCTGTCATGGGTGGCGTCATTACCAGCCTCGAGCTGTGCCATAGCCGCTTGGAAAAGGGCCTCCGATCTGGACAGGCTGGGACGGGCAGGGGGTGTACAGTCCACTGCGGGACTGAGCACGGGGGTCTGGCTCCTTGGGAGCCCTGGCTGAGCTCCACCTCACCTCCATCGGTATCGACCTCCTCATAGACCATAGCATTGGCCTCTCCCTTTGCCTTGCTCCTGGTGCCTTCCGCCATCTTGGGAACCTTTGGTTACTGACACAGCTGCAACCCTGACCTTGCACACAACTTATTATATTTACACTCTGACCGTCTAGTGCTGGGCTGACCTTAAGACCCCAGCAGTGAAAGTTACCGCTGGTAGTCTTTAGTGTCTGGGAGTAGGGGTCCCACGCACACTATTACTCTGATCCCACTGCTGCCACCAATGTGAAGGAAACCCCGGTTCCTCCCACGTCACCACTGTGACGTAACTACACAGTCACAGCTCTCCGGCGCCCCCTTTGTCTCTCAGGTCAGTAAGAGAACTGCACCTAGAGCAAATGGCCGCTGGGGAGGATGTCCTGTTACCCACTGGGTATTCTAAGATTCGTGATCAGAGTAAAAGCATCAGCCCAAAATTAATTTTATGGTTTAATTGCCTTAAGGGCGCACTAGATAATTACAGAAATATACAGTAAGCTATACAATGGAATTACAGTGGATTTGCAGTCAGAGTAAAATATTACAATAAAGGGTATGCCACACTAAACAATATCGCTAACGAGATCGCTAAAAAACGTCACTATTTAGCGATCCCGTTAGCGATATTGTTCAGTGCGGCAGCTTCCAGCGACGAGCTTCCTGCTGTGATCTCGCTCGTCGCTGGAATCGCTCCGGACCCTATTTCATCGTCGGCGCTCCGCTGGGTAAGTATTATCGCTGAATGTGGCACCTTTTTGTGAACAATGTGCGACCTCATTAACGATGCATTAGTCAGCGGCGGAGGCGGGACTTTGTTTTCTTTCATTAACGCCCTTCAGCTCTGATTGGTGACCACAAACATCACCTCAGCTATAATAACTGCGCCTCCATCCATTGTTTCCAGAGCACTTTGTGGATGATTCCAACTGTGCTTTGTGCGTTTTTGTGAGGATAGTATCGCGTGTCGGTGTTTTGCGATCATATTTGTGGCGCAGTGGTGGGTTTTGCGATCCTGTCTGAGTCGTTAGAGCACCATCCATCCCCATTTGGATTTGGATCTTTGGGATATTTGGATTTGGATTCAAGGTACATATTGTTTGTGATGTTATGATGTTTTGATATTGTTTTTTGACCTTATTTTTTTTTTTTCGTCCTCTGCTTTATTGCTTTTACACCCCTGACCTTATTTATTTATTTATTTATTTTTTTCGTCTGCTTTATTTATTTTACACCCAGACTTTATTTATTTTTTTCTTTTTTTTTTTTTATTTATTTATTTTACACCCCTGACTTTATTTATTATTTTTTTTTTTGCTTTATTTATTTTACACCCCTCACCATTTTAGACATTTGTAAACTGTATAAACTGAAAAGTTTATTTTTTTTTTTGTTATATAATTTTTATTTTATTCTTTATTTTATTCTGTTTAAACACTTTAGTAATAGTAATTAATTAGTCATTAACTTTTCTCTTCTTTACCGTACAGGTTGCACATAATGAACCTGTCCACCGCGGAGCGTGTGATTGTGGCAGTTGCACTATCAATGGAGGCAGATCGTCAGGAAGAGGCGCGGGTGGAAGAGAGGCGCTCCAAGCGAAAGCGTCGCATGTGGACCAGAGAATGGCTGGAGCAGAGGTCCAGATTCACCCACATGCATCTAGTGAGGGAGTTGCAGGAGAAGAATCCGCAGGATTTCCGGAATTATCTACGGATGTCGGAGGATTCATTCAAGCTCCTACTGGAAGCTGTGAGGCCACTCATTGAACGGCAGGATACCCGGATGCGTGCAGCTGTTTCAGCAGAGGAACGTTTGGCAGTAACGCTGCGATTTCTGGCAACCGGACGTTCCATGAAGG
>JARQOD010006431.1:0-42936 GCA_033576555.1 Oophaga sylvatica | reverse complement strand
AGGTAAAAAGCGGCCATTGAAAGAAACGGGGCCCACGACGTCTAACCCGGGGGGTCACAAAAGGAAAAACCCAAGGGCAAAACCCGGGGACCACTGCGTTACGGGACACGGTTACAGAGGGAAAAATGGAAAAAATACAGCCCAACGGGGAAGGGGATACCGACTACCCCGGGCCCAAAGCCGGGGAGAACCGCTAAATGCGGAACCCGGGGGGTAGAGAAGGAAAAGCAATGGACAACCGAGGACCAGTGACTTACTGGGACACGGTTACAAAAAGGACCTGGCCCCCAAAAGCACTCCCAAAGGGACAAAACTTTTGGGAAAGGGATCCGCAGGGAGGCCCCCTACCCAAAAGGCACTGGGGAGAA
The DNA here is from genome assembly GCA_033576555.1 of Oophaga sylvatica. Classification (NCBI taxonomy): domain Eukaryota; kingdom Metazoa; phylum Chordata; class Amphibia; order Anura; family Dendrobatidae; genus Oophaga; species Oophaga sylvatica. The sequence continues at coordinate 42,568 of JARQOD010006431.1, read as the reverse complement.
AAAACTAGGCAGGGAAAACCCCGGGGGGTGCGAAGGTACAAGACCAATGAAAGAACGGGCCCAATGTGTGCGGAACCCGGAGGTCCGCAAGGAAAAGAGCCAATGGCACAACCGAGGACCAGCTGACGTTACTGGGACACGGTTACTAAGCAGGAGGTACCTGTGCTCCAAAGCACTACCAAGGACCCAGCAGACGTTGCTGGAACTCGGATACCGACATGGAGGCACCTAGGCCAAAGGCACTGCGGAGAACCAGCTGACGGCACTGGAACCCGGAGGGGTAGCAGAAGGTACAAGAGCCAATGAAAGTAACGAGGACCAGCTGACTGTGCTGGAACCCGGAGGGTCAGCAGAAGGAAAAGAGCCAATGGCACAACCGAGGACCAGCTGACGTTACTTGGACACGGTTACTAAGCAGGAGGTACCTGTGCTCCAAAGCACTACCAATGACGAGCAGACGTTGCTGGAACTCGGATATCGACATGGAGGCACCTAGGCCAAAGGCACTGCGGAGAACCAGCTGACTGTGCTGGAACCCGGATGGGTAGCAGAAGGTACAAGAGCCAATGGCACAACCGAGGACCAGCTGACGTTACTGGGACACGGTTACTAAGCAGGAGGTACCTGTGCTCCAAAGCACTACCAAGGACCAGCAGACGTTGCTGGAACTCGGATACCGACATGGAGGCACCTAGGCCAAAGGCACTGCGGAGAACCAGCTGACGGCACTGGAACCCGGATGGGTAGCAGAAGGTACAAGAGCCAATGAAAGTAACGAGGACCAGCTGACTGTGCTGGAACCCGGAGGGTCAGCAGAAGGAAAAGAGCCAATGGCACAACCGAGGACCAGCTGACGTTACTGGGACACGGTTACTAAGCAGGAGGTACCTGTGCTCCAAAGCACTACCAAGGACCAGCAGACGTTGCTGGAACTCGGATACCGACATGGAGGCACCTAGGCCAAAGGCACTGCGGAGAACCAGCTGACGGCACTGGAACCCGGATGGGTAGCAGAAGGTACAAGAGCCAATGAAAGTAACGAGGACCAGCTGACTGTGCTGGAACCCGGAGGGTCAGCAGAAGGAAAAGAGCCAATGGCACAACCGAGGACCAGCTGACGTTACTTGGACACGGTTACTAAGCAGGAGGTACCTGTGCTCCAAAGCACTACCAATGACGAGCAGACGTTGCTGGAACTCGGATATCGACATGGAGGCACCTAGGCCAAAGGCACTGCGGAGAACCAGCTGACTGTGCTGGAACCCGGATGGGTAGCAGAAGGTACAAGAGCCAATGGCACAACCGAGGACCAGCTGACGTTACTGGGACACGGTTACTAAGCAGGAGGTACCTGTGCTCCAAAGCACTACCAAGGACCAGCAGACGTTGCTGGAACTCGGATACCGACATGGAGGCACCTAGGCCAAAGGCACTGCGGAGAACCAGCTGACGGTACTGGAACCCGGATGGGTAGCAGAAGGTACCCATGGAAATTAAAGTTGAGGCAGCAGGACTTTTTGCCGTTCACACAGCAGGGGAACAGCTGACATTACTGAACCCCAGTAACACGGAGCAAGTGTTAACTGTGCTAACAGCACTTCCGAGAAACAACTGGCGGTGTTGTAACCCAGGGATGAGAAGAGAACAGGGTGGAGGCAGCAGGACTATTTGCCGTTCACACAGCAGGGGAACAGCTGACATTACTGAACCCCAGTAACACGGGAGCAAGTGTTAACTGTGCTAACAGCACTTCCGAGAAACAACTGGCGGTGTTGTAACCCAGGGATGAGAAGAGAACAGGGTGGAGGCAGCAGGACTTTTTGCCGTTCACACAGCAGGGGAACAGCTGACATTACTGAACCCCAGTAACACGGGAGCAAGTGTTAACTGTGCTAACAGCACTTCCGAGAAACAACTGGCGGTGTTGTAACCCAGGGATGAGAAGAGAACAGGGTGGAGGCAGCAGGACTTTTTGCCGTTCACACAGCAGGGGAACAGCTGACATTACTGAACCCCAGTAACACGGGAGCAAGTGTTAACTGTGCTAACAGCACTTCCGAGAAACAACTGGCGGTGTTGTAACCCAGGGATGAGAAGAGAACAGGGTGGAGGCAGCAGGACTTTTTGCCGTTCACACAGCAGGGGAACAGCTGACATTACTGAACCCCAGTAACACGGGAGCAAGTGTTAACTGTGCTAACAGCACTTCCGAGAAACAACTGGCGGTGTTGTAACCCAGGGATGAGAAGAGAACAGGGTGGAGGCAGCAGGACTTTTTGCCGTTCACACAGCAGGGAACAGCTGACATTACTGAACCCCAGTAACACAGGAGCAAGTGTAGACTGTGCTAACAGCATTTCCGAGAAACAACTGGCGGTGTTGTAACCCAGGGATGAGAAGAGAACAGGGTGGAGGCAGCAGGACTGTTTGCCGTTCACACAGCAGGGGAACAGCTGACATTACTGAACCCCAGTAACACAGGAGCAAGTGTTGACTGTGCAAACAGCACTTCCAAGCACCAACTGGCGGTGTTGGAGCCCAGGGTCAGTCAGGGTGTAGGCAGAGGCCTAGTATGAGACGTTTGAAGTAGAAGTTGTAGTTAGCAGCAGTAATTTTTGCCAGACACACAGCAGGGAACAGCAGGCGTTACTGAACCCCACAAACACATCAGCGATTGTTTTCATCTGTGCATCTAACACTTCTGAGCAGCAACTGGCGCTGTTGAAGCCCAGGGTCAAGGAGGATGTAGGCATAAAATATTGAGTTATTGCCTTGTTACGTGGCCATTGCAAATGTATGTACTTCAAACAAGAATAAATGAAGTTTTACTACGACAATAAAATGATGAATTTCAATTACAAGAATAGAAAAATATTTATACTTGACAGTCCTCTGTGGTTGATAACGTTTAATGGCTAACTGAAAATATGGTAACAAATTCAAAGCTTTCGAGACTACTCAGGTGTCTTCATCAGGCTAAGAGTAAAGCCAAAAATGAAGAATCACATATTTCTACACACAACAGGACACAGGAATAGCTAAGACAAGTGAGGGAGGGACAAGTGAGGGGAGACCGGCAACAAAAAGGAGAACAAGGATGAATTATCAGCGCCACACAATCACAGATAAATTAATGAATTTACCTGTGGCAAAAGACTTTTGTATGCCCGGTTATAGCATGATGGATATGGAATTACTGGTATTAAAATATAACTTCAAATATGAGAAACGTACAAAGGTTTCAGAATATAAGCTCATCATGACCTTTGACACTGTTAGTGATGGAATGAATAGATCACATGGATTTATGTCATTCTATATCAATTAAGGAATCTGCGTCTATGCCCTTCCAGGGTCATGAAAACCCAAAAAAAGACGCCAATGAGAGGGCAATCAAACTTTCTATCCTTATCTAGGAACTGTTCCAATATTTATGTTCATCCCTGTGAGATAATGACAGTTCTGATACACGTCACTTACTTGTCTTACCTATTGCACTATTCCTGTGTCCTGTTGTGTATAGAATATGTGATGCTTAATTTTTTTATTTAGTCTTTGCCTGATGAAGAGACGTGAGTAGCCTTGAAAGCTTGCAATTTGTTTCCATCTTTTCAGTTATCCATTAAAAGGTATCAACCACTGCTGACTCTGAAGTCTAAATATTTTTCTATCTACTGGCTAACACGGTACAAGATACACATGTTTTCTAATTTCAAGAAGGAAAAATAAAGAAAATACAAATATAAACGCATATATGCACATGCCAAAAATAAATGGAACAACACAACACCCAAAAAATTGGTAACAAAATATAGTGTTGTAAATTTCAGAATTAAAGTCCATTTTTTTTTTATGAATAATGCTTAAGGAACGCTATGTTAAACCATAACATAGTGAAGACAATGGATTTTGTAATAGTCACTCATCATCATCATCGCAAATTTTATGTGACAGTCACAGACATTTCAATTATTTAAGTTCATAAAATCGTAACTTTCTATAGCATGTATGACATGTCCAGCATGGACTCATCAATGTGATGATTGATGACACAATAATGTACGATAAAAAATAACCATTTAAAAAAACATTAGGCATTGTTTGTCACAATTTAAGTGTGTGCCTGCAAGTGTAGGTGAAACAAAGGCTACGGATAGCAAAGGTATATTCTATGTCTGTATCAGACAGTGGACAGCCTCTGATGGGTAATGCCGATGTTATGCTGTACGTCAATAAAGTCTGCGGCTGAAATCATGCATTTTTTGCTTGTAGAGTGTTGAAGAGGGTAAAAGAATGTCTGGTTGCGCAAAGCTTTATCCGTCAACACTACCTTCCTACTGTCACGCGTAGGGTAGGGTAGCGTGTGGCAATTTGCTGACTATAAAATGTGAGGTTAGGCTGCGTTATTGCGCACTAGGGACGCAAAAAAAATACAGCAGTAATAATTTAATGTGTAATACTCCACCTATGACAAACAAAAAAATTACGTTCCCTCTTTAACAATGTACAAGACTAACAAGCCTAATGGTTGACGCTGACTTAATTGAGATACAGTATTACATCAACATTGTCCATGAGTAACTATGCACTGTGATACCTATATACCAGTATTAATTTATATCTCTTATGGTTGTTTCAACAGCACTTGCAGGTATAACTACCTATTGTCAGTATGCATGATGCACTTTCTAGATGTAATAATTTATTATTGGACATTATTACCATGTTTACATGCTGGCCATTTCATATATGGTGTTTGAAGTTACAGTTGGCATCAGTATGTGTATTTTATAATGTCTGTCATAAATAAAACTCGTGATGATGATGATGAGGATTTAATGATTCGTACATCCATTGACTGCATTATCTTACAGGTACAGATAAAGTTCCTTAAAAAGCATTAATTCATAAGTATGAAATGTACTTTTATGCATTAATTTCAAAATGTGAAGAGTAGACTATGTTTTATTTTTGTTACCATTTCTAATAGACATGTGCAGATATGCGCTGTGATGACAAATTATTATTTGTCCATATTTGTCATAAAAATTTATCATTCTAGGCCTGCAAAACTTCACAATTTCATGTTTTCAGCATAACAAGCAGGGTGACGGCTCTTCCCTATTTGGAGCATGTTGGTCATGTGTTTTTCTGTCCATGTGTCGGGAACAGGAGACTTCTTGCCGTTCACACAGCAGGGGAACAGCTGGCGTTACTGAACCCCACTAACAGTAGAGCTTGTGTTTTGTTCTGTGGACACGACACTTCTGAGCAGCAACTGGCAGTGTTGGAGCCCAGGGAGTAGAGTTCAGGTGGTAGAAAGATGAACATAACAGGAGACATGGATAACGTTGCGAACCAGTTATTTAATCTGAAAACGGACAGACAAATTCTGGCGAGATCCATGCCTTGTTCATTTTCAGAAAAGTAAGCCGGTCTACATTATCGGAGGATAGTCGCATGCGACGGTCTGTTAGTACACCACCTGCAGCACTAAAGACGCGCTCCGATAATACACTGGCAGCAGGGCAAGCCAGCACCTCCAATGCATACTGGCTAAGCTCTGGCCATGTATCCAGCTTAGAGACCCAAAACTTGAATGGGGAAGAGCCATCTGGGAGTACACTGAGAGGCAAAGCCAAGTAGTCTGTCACCATCTGACGGATACGTTGCCTCCCGCTGACTGGAGCCCTCTCGGATGGTGTAGACATTTGTGGCGCTGCCACAAAACTTTGCCACATTTTTAACATACTGGTCTTTCCCTGTGCAGAGGCACTGCGTGTGCTCCCTCTTGTTGCAGAGCTCTCTACACTGCCTCGACGCACAGAGCTGCTTTGTAAAGCAGTAGCAGCAGCAGTGCTCTCGGCAGTAAGGTAGAACATTAGGGATTGCACCAGTGTGTCTTGGTACTCCCGCATTTTACGCTCCCGGTTCAACGGTGTGATGAGGCTTTTGACGTTGTCCCGGTAGCGAGGGTCTAGGAGGGTGTACACCCAATAATCAGACGTCGTGAGAATGTGGGCGATGCGGCGGTAGTTTCTTAGGCACTGCAGCATGAAATCAACCATGTGCTGCAGACTCCCAACTGGCAAAGAAACGCTGTCCTCTGCAAGAGGCGTCATCTCTGCCTGCTCTGCATCACCCCACCCTCGCTCTACATACTGACTAGAGCGTTGTGTACCTCCCTCTGGAGCGATGTCTTCCTCCTCCATTGACTCCTCCTCCTCATCCTCCTCACAAAGTGAGCCCTGCCCAGCCCTTTGTGAGGAACCACGTTGCGCTGACTTTCCAGAAGGTGATGGAATTTGTGACTCCTCATCCTCCACCTCTTCCAAAACCTCATCCCTTATTGCTTGCAGTGTTTTTTGAAACAGGCAGATAAGGGGGACAGTCAGGCTGACTAGTGCATCATCTGCACTCGCCATCCGCGTTGACTCATCAAACGCATGCAAAACGAGGCACATGTCCTTCATAGTGGCCCACTCATTAATGGTGAAGTGTGGACGGCGCAAATTGCATGTTGATTGCGCCTGATGCAGCTGATACTCCATTACTGCTGGCTGCTGCTCACACAACCGCTCCAACATATGTAACGTTGAATTCCACCTGGTGGATACGTCACATATGATGCGATGTTCAGGAAGGCGCAATCTGCGTTGCAGAGCTGCAATGCGCGATCTGGCCATGCTGGAACGTCGCAAGTGAGCGCACTCTAGGCGGACCTTGTGCAGCAGTGCATCAAGATCCGGATAGTCCCTCAAAAAACTCTGCACGACCAAGTTGAGCACATGTGCCAGACATGGTATGTGAGTGAGTTTGCCAAGGCCCAGAGCTGCCACCAGATTTCGGCCATTGTCACACACTACCAAGCCTGGCTGGAGATTCGCTGGCAAAAACCACACGTTGCTCTCCTGCTTGATGGCATTCCAGACCTCCTGCGCTGTGTTGCTTCGATTCCCCATGGGAATTAATTTCAGAACGGCCTGTTGCCGTTTGGCCACGGCTGTGCTCATATCGGTCGCATCAGGTAAGCGTCCACGGGTCCATGTGGAGGTAGACCGTGACGGCTCCTGCAGCGATGATTCTGAGGAACTGGAGTAGGAGGAGGAGTCAATGTGGACAGACTTGATTCCGGCAATCCTTGGAGTTGGCAGAACACGTACAGCGCCACTCGCAAGATCTGTACCCGGCTCCACAACATTCACCCAATGGGCAGTGAGTGAAAGGTATCGTCCCTGGCCATGGGTACTGGTCCACGCATCGGTGGTCAGGTGGACCTTGCTACTGACGGCGTTTAGTAGCGCATGTTTAATTTTTGCCTCAACATGCTTTTGCAGACCAGGGACGGCTTGCCTGCTGAAATAAAATCGGCTGGGCACATTGTATTGTGGGACTGCCAATGCCATTAATTCACGGAAACTGTCAGTCTCCACCAGCCTGAATGACAGCATTTCAAGGGACAGGAGTTTTGCAATGCCAGCATTCAGAGCCTGTGCTCGTGGATGGTTTGCCGAGTATGGCCGTCTTTTATCCCATGCCTGTGCTACCGATGGCTGTTTTGTGGCCTGGGTGTGTGAGGATGACAGGGAATTTGCAGCTGTGGGTGGAATAACACTGTGTCTCTGGACAACAGTGACAAAGGTTCTTCCATGGCGATCCTGTGAGGAAGCCGAACCAGCTGTGTGTGAACTGGAGGAAGAGGCTCCAACACGTGCTGAAGATGTAGGTGCTGCTGTAGGTTGGCCTACATCTCCAGTGTGTCTTTGTAACTCAACAAAGTGCTTTGACCGCACATGTTTCCACATATTTGTTGTATTAAGGTTACTGACACTTTTACCTCTTTTAATTTTTTGATTACACAGCTTGCATTTGACATAGCAAATATCATCTGCAACTGTATCAAAAAAGGACCACGCAGAGCAAGTCCTGGGAGCGCCCGGTTTGGCTGTTGGAAGAGAACTGCTCCGAACGGGTGCCAAACTGGAGGCTACAGGCAAGCGAGTCTGCAGCCTACCTCTCCCTACTGTTTGGACCGTTGGGGCAATCTCTTCCTCAGAGCTGCTCCCACCACCTTCCTGTTCCTCACGCCATGTTGGGTCTTGGACCTCATCATCTCCACTACCCTCTTCCAACACCTGCTGCTGTTGGGTGGTCTGGCCAGCACCATGCTCAACAGAAACTGGCACCTGAGTCTCATCATCATCAGATGCGTTCTGCGGTGTGCTGACCATCGGCACTGGCTCACCCGCCTCTTCAGATTCAGAGAGACACAGCTGTTGCGCATCACTGCATACTGCCTCTTCTTCACATTCCAGAATGCTGCTTGGCTGGGCCCCTGTTTGCAAGCCAACAGATTCTGAGAACAGAAGCAGAGACTCAGCTGGCTCCTGTACAGAGCTCTCTGACTGCCTGGGCAATTTGGCAGGCGGTGAAGAGACTGATGGTTGTTTAACAGTGCTGTGGTCCTGAGAGGAGGTGGAAGCTATTGAAGTCGATGCATTGGCTGCCATCCAACCAACAACGGCTTCAATTTGTTCTTCACGCAGCAGGGGGGTACGCTGAGCTCCTACAAAAGTGCGCATAAAGGAACGCTCACGGGGAAAACTGGTGGATGCTGTGTCACTGGGTGCGGCAGCAGCCACAGAATCCCCACGTCCTCTCCCTGCTGCAAATCCACGGCCACGACCACGACCACGTGCCTTACTCACTGACTTCTTCATCTTGGTAGATTGATAAAGAAAGTCAGAAAAGTTATAAGGCCTAAGTGTGGTTATTCCTCACAGACTACAGTGAACCCTGCAGACAACTGTTCAGTATCTGTGAAAGGCCCCTTTGTGTACTTCTATAGTGTTTGCAACCAATGTATTGTATACGGATGGAAGCGCGTCACACTAATAGATTAGATTTTTTTCCACTAAAATGGAGCAGCACCAATTAGAGAAAAATGTGAAGGATGAGGCAGTGACACACGCTTAGCAGACTACAACCGGCAGTGGTTGAAGAACAAACTGGAGCGTAATCTGCACTCACAAAATGAAAAGCTCACAGACTACAGTGAACACTGAAACACAACTGTTCAGTAGCTGTTAAAGGCCCCTTTGTCTACTTCTATAGTGTTTGCAACCAATGTATTGTATACGGATGGAAGCGCGTCACACTAATAGATTAGATTTTTTCCACTAAAATGGAGCAGCACCAATTAGAGAAAAATGTGAAGGATGAGGCAGTGACACACGCTCAGCAGACTACAACCGGCAGTGGTTGAAGAAAAAACTGGAGCGTAATCTGCACTCACAAAATGAAAAGCTCACAGACTACAGTGAACACTGAAACACAACTGTTCAGTAGCTGTTAAAGGCCCCTTTGTCTACTTCTATAGTGTTTGCAACCAATGTATTGTATACGGATGGAAGCGCGTCACACTAATAGATTAGATTTTTTTCCACTAAAATGGAGCAGCACCAATTAGAGAAAAATGTGAAGGATGAGGCAGTGACACACGCTCAGCAGACTACAACCGGCAGTGGTTGAAGAACAAACTGGAGCGTAATCTGCACTCACAAAATGAAAAGCTCACAGACTACAGTGAACACTGAAACACAACTGTTCAGTAGCTGTTAAAGGCCCCTTTGTCTACTTCTATAGTGTTTGCAACCAATGTATTGTATACGGATGGAAGCGCGTCACATTAATAGATTAGATTTTTTTCCACTAAAATGGAGCAGCACCAATTAGAGAAAAATGTGAAGGATGAGGCAGTGACACACGCTCAGCAGACTACAACCGGCAGTGGTTGAAGAACAAACTGGAGCGTAATCTGCACTCAAAAAATGAAAAGCTCACAGACTACAGTGAACACTGAAACACAACTGTTCAGTAGCTGTTAAAGGCCCCTTTGTGTACTTCTATAGTGTTTGCAACCAATGTATTGTATACGGATGGAAGCGCGTCACACTAGTAGATTAGATTTTTTTCCACTAAAATGGAGCAGCACCAATTAGAGAAAAATGTGAAGGATGAGGCAGTGACACATGCTCAGCAGACTACAACCGGCAGTGGTTGAAGAACAAACTGGAGCGTAATCTGCACTCAAAAAATGAAAAGCTCACAGACTACAGTGAACACTGAAACACAACTGTTCAGTAGCTGTTAAAGGCCCCTTTGTGTACTTCTATAGTGTTTGCAACCAATGTATTGTATACGGATGGAAGCGCGTCACACTAATAGATTAGATTTTTTTCCACTAAAATGGAGCAGCACCAATTAGAGAAAAATGTGAAGGATGAGGCAGTGACACACGCTCAGCAGACTACAACCGGCAGTGGTTGAAGAACAAACTGGAGCGTAATCTGCACTCAAAAAATGAAAAGCTCACAGACTACAGTGAACACTGAAACACAACTGTTCAGTAGCTGTTAAAGGCCCCTTTGTGTACTTCTATAGTGTTTGCAACCAATGTATTGTATACGGATGGAAGCGCGTCACACTAATAGATTAGATTTTTTTCCACTAAAATGGAGCAGCACCAATTATAGAAAAATGTGAAGGATGAGGCAGTGACACACGCTCAGCAGACTACAACCGGCAGTGGTTGAAGAACTAACTGGAGCGTAATCTGCACTCACAAAATTAAAAGCTCACAGACTACAGTAAACCCTGCAGACAACTGTTCAGTAGCTGTGAAAGGCTCCTTTCTGTACTTCTATAGTGTTTGCAACCAATGTATTGTATACGGATGGAAGCACGTCACACTAATAGATTTGATTTTTTTCTAATATAATGGAGCTGCACCAATTCCACAAAATAAAATAAAAAAAAAAAAGAGTCAGTGACACGTGCAGATGCCTACAAACAGCGGTGGATGCAGAGCAAACTGCAGCGTCACCTGCACTGTCACACACACACCTTGCACAGAGCTGTTAAAACAACACTGGCAAAATGAAGCTTTACACAGCGGTTGGTAAACTAGCCTGCCTCAAGCACAGTAGTACACAAAATCGCAATATCTAACTGTCCCTCAGAGTGAGCAGAGTAGCGTTCTGTCCCTAACTGAGTTCACAGCACAGTGACGCTAAAATGGCTGCGGCGCCTTTTATAGTGCATTCTGACATCATTTCAGCAGCCAATCACAGCCATGCCATTAGTTAAGATGACCGCAGCATTACAGGATGTGCCCACACTTCATAAGATTCATCATTGGCTGACTAACATCACATTGCCTCTCAAAGAATTATGGGAACTTCCGATTCCGGTATACGATATTGAAAAAGTATCGGAATTAAGTATCGGAATTCCGATAACGCGAATATCGGCCGATACCCGATACTTGCGGTATCGGAATGCTCAACACTACTCATTAGGAGAAGCCCAGGTGTCAGCATATGGAGGGGGACTCTGTGCTGTGTAGAGTGTCACGGTGTACTGCGCTGTAACGTCACCATCCACAGTTAGGGAAGGGACAAATAGAGGAGGACTCTTTGTCTTGTCAGTGTATTGAGGGGGACTCTGCAGTGACGAGTGGTGACCTGCGAGTGACGCCGGTGGTCTGAGTCGCGACAGATCATTACACTCTGTTAATATTATGATGCGCATGTTTAAATCAAACAAAACCCACAAGTTAGAGGGTGGTGCTTTGGGAGTGGTAGAATTGATGGAATCACGTGGAGGCAAGAAGGCTGTTAAGAATGAGCTTGCCGAGTACAGGCAGGCTTCAGCCTTCAGTGTGGAAAGACTTTGTCGCACAGAATGAGGGAAAGTTGAGAGATCAGGGGCTCTTGTATCAAGCCCAAGCACATTTAAGAGTAGTAAACGATTTGAAAGTTGAGGGTTGGAAAGAGGTAGATGGAATAAGGAGGTTCGGAAAGTGCTGAGCCTTTGTTCGGATACGTAAAATGCTCTGCATATGATCTTGTTGATGTAACTAAAATGGCCGCTCCAAGCCCTCGGCAACCGCCCTATAATGGTGCCGATCTCAGAACAAAGGGAGGTTGGACTTGTCATGTGTGTGGTGAACAGAATCCGCCCTGGGCGGAGACCTGCCGTGTTTGTGGGGCGGGTCGCTCCTGGTGTAATGCCCAGCCCATCGCCCCTCCCACACCCAGCGGCCATTTTGGTAAACCCAGTGGCCATCTTAATACACCCAGAAATGGCCAACACCCCGTCTCCTCCGGCGGCCATCTTGGGACACCCAAGCACACCCAGTCAGGCCTATATCCCTTGCTGATACCAACCAGGGCCTACTACCAGCCCCCGCCCGCACCTGTGCAGGCCACAGCTCCCAATATGGCACCAGATGCAACACCATTGTTCCCTTTCACACACCCCAACCCGGCCATTGCTGCAATGCATGAATCTTCAGTTTTTCAAACAATGATCAGAAGCTGCCGCCATGATATTATGGGATCTAATGAAGGGGAGGAGGATCAGGAGATAGAAGAGGGGTGGGCCCCTCAACAGCCACCACTATCCCCAGCAGCACCAGTATCTTTTCTTCCCTCCTCCATTCCCCCCACCATCATTGTCAACCCCTGGTCCTAGGGCCTATTCCACCCCTACTCCAGAGATGGGGCACCTTCCTCTCCTTCACAAATCCTCAGAGAGGACAGTCGTTCTGTAAGATTCACGGAAACCCCGGTCAGGCCCCCAGCTCCCGGTGTACTTGAAAACTGGTATCCCTGCCATTCACAGCATTACACAGACCACAATGGAAATCCAGTGACATTGTCCATAGGGTACGGTGATATCCTGACACATTGGGTTGGTGCTATAGTTCTGCCAACTCCAACTGCTCCAAGAAAGGGGGTCTGGCTCTATTAATAGCCCAAGCTGGTGGTCCCATCGTCACTGCAGAATGTATGGCTCATATACACACTCATGACCCTTTGCCACCTGGACAGACTCTGACAACCCATGCAGGGGACCTTCCCGCTGATATCATCATCCATGCAGTGGGTCCAGTCCATGATCCTTTAAACTCAAATGAGTCACGGGCCACCCTTCGGGCCACCATACATTCAATACTCCATCATGCTGGTATGTTAAAAACAGAAGACATTAGGCACCAGGAATTATTTGAAACCAATGATAAAATAGCAAATTTGTGATTGCTTTGTCTAAAGAGTTAACTAACACCCACTCTATAGTGTCTGCTTCTCTCCCAGAATTTACAGGTGACACGGTGCATGATTTCTCGCCTGATGACCTTATATATATAAAAATTTATGGGAAGAGACTGTCTCCAGCCCAGATTTGAGGGTCCCTACTCTGTGATCCTGTCCACCCCTGCTGCCCGAGGCTCGAGGGCAAGAGCACCTGGATTCACGCCTCCCATTGCAAGAGGGACAAGATTAATCAGCAGTCATGAAGTTTCTGATATACATATCCTTTTGAGCTATATCCTGATCTCCAGTAGTGCCAGTATGCCCACCTTCTGGGTTAATACTACAACCCCTGTGGTTATCTTTAAGTTCGATTTCTATCAAATATTCAACTGTGATAGGAATGATTTCAAGGGATCAACACACTAAATTTAGGGAAAAAGGGATATTTTATCTCTATGTCACCCGCCCAGGGAATGAAAACTGTTATGATTGGTTAGATGTGGGATAGAAAACAGAAAAAGGGAAAATTGGCAGATGAAGCTAGATACAATAGATTGATAAATGAGATATACAAGTGTTATATTTGTAGGAACTGATCTAAGAATGCAGAAGTCAGTGACAGCAAGCAGAGATAAGTGCTGGCAGCAGCGAGATGGTATTTTGCTGTACACCAAGGTCATTCTACAGATAAGCAACCTGCAGGCTGAGGGAGAGAGGACACACAAACTACGCAGTGGTTTGACCCCTCCCGTCGGGTATTCGTGAGGATGCACAGGAAAGAGTGCAACAGTTTTATGTTTTTGGAATAGACACAGTACGTAAGAATCGAAGGTCAGAGTATGTGAGAAGCAAATAGACAGGCAGAGAAAGGAAGTTACACTAGAGGACAGAGTTCAGGAAAGAGCCAAAAGATTATTTCTGGACTCTAAGAAAAACTTGGGTGGAAATGGGTTTTGTCAAAGAAAACAAGACTAATGACAGGGTTCTGGCAAGTTTAATATGAATAGCATAAAAAAAAAAAAAAAAGAAGTGACAAGGAAAAACTGAAAGTAAGTAGACCGGATTGGAGATCAGTAAAAGCAGAGGATCTAGCCAGAAAAGCACAGGGGGCACAACATGGTTTAGCGCAGGCAAAAAGAGGAGCAAGGATACATGCTGTAGGTACTTGTCCTGCAAACAACAGGGAGAGGAGACGTGTGCCAGGAGATGGGCAGAAATTGTGCTACGGGTGCAAGAAACCAGGACATTTCAGGAGGGATTGCAGAACTAACCCATATCCAGCCTGTCCAACTAATCCATATGCAAATGACTCGCCTGCAAGAGGCCCCCAAGACCAATTAGAGGCGCTCCCATAGGATAATGGTAGCTTGCACATGAACCCCTTGTCTCCTTACCCCCCCACTCCTAATTGCACAGTACAGGTGAACCTACCAGGGGACATGAGGTTGAGTTCCAAGTGGATACGGGGGCAGACAATTCAGTAGTTACAGAAAAGGACTGGCCATTTGGGAAAAGTGATTTCTCCCACCATGTTATAGCGACTCCTTATAACTCTCCATCTATCCTGCTCCCCGTCACTAAAAAGATTCCCCTGCAAATTCAAGGAACCACTGTACACACACAGTTAATGGTATCACCACGGGGTCAATGTAATCTTTTAGGAAAGTGATGTGTTGTCACAATTGCAAGCACATATTGAGTATTATCCGGTTGGAACTGTCACTATGACACCAGAACTGAAGCAGAGCACTCTTTGTAAAATCATGTCGCTAGACGTTGCTAGTACAGAGGAAAGAGAAGATTTTCAGGAAATATATTCCAATGTTATTCCTGGACCCCACCGTCATGATGTACTCTTTAGGATAAGGACAGGGGATTTTACGAAACAACATGTTGGGGTCATAGTAAATGCTGCAAATAATCAACTCCACTATGCTGGAGGACTGGCCGCAACAATTTCACAGAAAGGAGGACCCATGATACAGGACGAATCTAATTCGTATATACAAACGTGTGGTCAGGTAGAAATAGGACAGGTCCCAGCAACCAGAGCAGGACAGTTGCCGTGTCAATATGCAATATATGCAATGAAATCACGATATACTTCTACTAATATGCCTAGGTCCCAACAATTACTTACTGAAGCTGTCCAGAATGTAATCCTGTATGTTTTCCCTGTCCACTCCGAACAATGTATTAAAAGTAAAAAAAAAAAAGTTAGAAGAATTCAGCTTGTTCTGTATCAGAAAAAAAAAAGCCAGCCAGGAGTAGTTCTAGCCCACATTTTGCAAGCAGGCAGCTGCAGGTCCAAGGACAGTTCTTATCAGTGCCCACATAGCAAACTCCAGCCCCCCTTCAACTTAACCCTGTGTACGGGTAGGTACAAAAATTATGGGCAGTTAATGCAGCTACTGATCTGGAAACTCCAGTGGTGTCTAATATATATATATACACTTTTGTTCCAGATATCTCAGGATGCTGCTTAGTTTACAGTTATTGATTTTGCCAATGTTATTTTTATAATATGTTGTTTTTGTACCAAGCAGGTTGTAAGCGTTAAAGGATAAACTGCAATTCTGTAAATCTTCAGTTATCTTTTTGGGACATTGCATTACACTGGGGGCGCGACATCTGACCAGCGCTCGCAAAGAAGCTGTACAGAACTTTCCTATGCCTTTAATGTTGCCGCTCTTAGGATATTTCTTGGACTGATTTTCTACTGCAGGCAGTGGATTCGTGCTGTGTCAATTCTCATGCAGCCTCTCTATGACTATTACCATTGTGCTTTTTAAACTAACTCCTGAAGGTATAGACTGTTTTCATTCCCTCAAAAACAGGATTGTGGCAGCTCCAGCGCTAGGAACTCTCAACTATGAACTACCATTCACCCTGTATCTCCACGAACAGCAGGGACACGCGGCAGGAGTATTGACTCAGTTACATGGTGACAATCAAAGGCCAGTGGCCTGTTTCAGTGAAAGACTAGATGCAGTGGCTAGGGGTACCCCGTCCTGTGTACGGGCGGTACATGCTGTAGGACTATTGCTCCACAAATCATCAGATATCGTTCTTGATTATCCACTGACAGCACTTACACCTCATGATGTATACATCATACTGAACCAGGTGCAGTCGGCACATCTTTCAGCTGCAGGTCACCTTCGATTGCAATGTGCACTTTTAATGCCTCCAAATGTTTCTTTGCAGAGATGTACCACACTTAGTCCTGTCACATTGTTACCTCTCTCGGATCTAGGGGGGAGGTCAGGTATTGTACGGTATTGTACAAAGAAGATCCAAGAGAGGAGATTCCTTATGATTGTGTTCAGCTTATGGCACAGGAAACAGCAGGCCTACCCACAGTGTTTGAAACTGAAAGACTTAATGTTGATTTTAAATCTTTTGTAGATGGAACTCGCTACCAAGATGACTCAGGTACCTTCCACACCAGGTATGCCATCGTCTCCCTGAATGCAGTGATCAAAGCAGAACCAATACTCCCATATCAGTCGGCCCAGGAGGCTGAATTTAAGGCTCTGACCGAGGCCTGTAAGATAGCTGAAGGTAGAATTGTTAACATCTACACAGATTCTAGATACGCATTCGGTATAGCTCATGATTTGGGTCTAATTTGGAAGTCTAGAGGATTCCTGATGGCAGCAGGACATCCCATTAAAAATGCTGACGCAGTCCAGCAGTTAATTGATGCATTACAATTACCAAAAGAAGTAGTCGTCATAAAAGTTAAAGCACATACCAGATGCACTGATCAGGTGAGTAAAGGAAACGAAATGGCCGATGCAGCAGCAAAAACAGCAGCCAGTAGACCACTCCAAGGGGTAACGATGCACCAGGTAAGCGCTCCCAAAAATCCCTTTGTGTCGGAGGATGCCTTAGCCCAGATGCAGGCTCAGGTGCGCCAGGAGGAAGTAGAAAAGTGGGAAAAAGAAGGTGCATGTCTGAATGCAGCAACTGGGGTATGGGGAAGAAGGATGTGCCGATGCCTTCCAAAAGCGTTGTACCCTGCGGTCGCCCAGATGTTACATGGGCCAACCCACCAGTCCAAAACTGCTGTAATGAGCGTGATGCAGAAGCATTGGGAGTCACCAGGCTTTTCCACCTGTATAGAATGTTTGATCCAGGGATGCATGGTATGTGCTACACATAATCAGAGAAGGGTAGTCAAGACACCACCCAAACACACCCCTCGGCCCTTCTATCCTTTCCAGAGACTGCAGATTGATTATATTCAGCTGCCAAAATCAGGTTCATGGGAGTACGTGTTGGTGTGTTTTTGATTTATTCTCAGGTTGGCCGGAGGCTTTCCCGATTGCCAAGGCTACGGCTGCGGCAACCGCAAAGAAGCTGCTTGTGGAGGTGGTGTGCAGGTATGGAGTACCAAAGGTGACCGAAAGTGACAGAGGTACACATTTCACAGGTGAAATAATGAATGAAGTCTTGACAGCGCTGGGAATTCAACAAGTTTTCCACACCCCATATCATCCACAAAGCGGTGTAAAAGTAAAAGGACTAAATAGGATATTGAAGTTAAAAAAAAAAAAAAAATCTAAAAGGCCATGGCTGAAACAGGGAAATCTTGGCCTGAATGTTTACCATTAGCCCTATACTCAGTAAGGTACACTCCAAGTAGAAAAACTGGACTTTCTCCGTATAAAGTATTATTTGGCAAAGTGCCTAGTTTAGGATGTTTCTTTTCCCAAGCATTGGAAATAAGTAACCATGTATTAAGTTCATATGTAAGGGATTTGCATAAAAGACTCAAGAAAGTATATGATAATGTTTTCAGTTCTCTTCCAGATCCGAACCAGGATCCTGGGAGTCACAGCCTGCAGCCTGGAGACTGGGTAGTCATTAAAAGACACGTGAGAAAGAGTCTGGATCCGAGAATATAGCTCCACTGATATCCAGAAAAAGAAGGAGTCTGGGTCAGCTGCACACCAGTTATGCTGAGGATCCCAAAGTTTATATGGATTCCATAGGTGTTCCTAGGGGGGTCCCAGACTAATACAAAGCTCAGAATCAGATCCTGGCGGGTTTCCGTTCTCTCATCCCAACTGTGCAGATCAATTACAATGTAGATTGGATAAAATATATATACTACACCAAGCAAAGATTTATCAATATCAATTTTAGTCAAGATGCTTTCCAGGGTATAGTTGAGAAACTGGGCCCAAAACAAAAGACTGACTCTTCAAAATAGACTGGCCATTGACATGATTCTAGCTGAAAAAGATGAAGTCTGTGGGATGATAGGGGAAGAATGTTGTACTTATATTCCTCAGAATTCTGGAGTCAATGGTAAAACTATAGTGGCCCTTACAGAGATTAAAAATCTGGCTCAGGAAATAAAAGCCAATGCAGAAGTAGATACCTCTTTCTTCTTAAGATGGCTTGAAGGACTTAAAGAATTTCTCCAACAAACCTGCTTAGTGGTAACAGGGCTTTTGGTGCTAGGATTGATAATTCTATGTTGTGTGATATCTATGTATAGGAAAGCTGTGACCAATGCAGCCGCCTCCTCAGGTACTTTCCTTCATCAGGAAGTTGTGTCGCTACTATATGAAGACACTGATAAGGGTGATATGGAGAAATATACTCCGCAGGATAAACCTGATAAAACCCCCTATAACAAAATACAAATGGGAATAAGAGATTTAGTTTAGGGATAGTGGGAGAACTCCATGTGCATGTTTGGTAGGGACTTGATTGTTTGGGGGCGGTCCATAAGGGGCCAGTTTCTAAAATGACCAAGCGAAGAAATCCATTACCCCTGTCCCCACACATGGACAGTCTCGAAGGCCGCATATATTAAGGGAAAAACTTAGTGTTTAGGGGGGATTGTCAAGGTAAAATATAATTTTCTACTATACTTTTATATTCATAGTGTGTATATATGTCTTGTTATTTTGATATGTCAAGATAAAAACGAAGTTTCCCTTAAATGATATTATTCAGATTGAAACTTATTTTAGGACAATGTTAGTATCTGCTGGTGTCTGTCTCCACCTTGTGTCCTATCACTGTATTACACTAACTATCTAATAACTTGAACTGGATCCACTGAAATGCCCCCCCACCTTTGGGGAATTGAGGAACCACATGATACACGAGAACAATAGAATCTTTCTTCAAGAAACGAAACTGAGGATGACAACACGATCAAGGAGGACTTAGAAGAAGATCTAAGGACCAATTAGGATGACCAGATGCTGAATATATACATATATGGACATCATTCAGCATATCTCTTTCTCCTCAATCCCGCCTTTACTCCACCCCAATATTCTGTGTATGTAATCTTATGTACGTGAATAAAAAGTTCAGTGCTTACTGGAGATGGCCGCCTAATAGCACCATTTTCTTTAGGGCACGTTCGAAGTCTGAACCAGCGTATTGCCTGATTCATTCTCGGTCGACCCGTGCTCTTAGTCTAATTTGGAGTGACTGGAGGATGAGTGGTTTGTCGTTACGACCCCGACAGAGGTAATTAAGTGGAGATATCATAATGTGTGTTTCTTGATTGTGATATATATCTTCTATTAATACGTCATAATATTCGGATTAATCTTGAGGGCTGTTATTCAAATTATTATATTGAAATTATCCTCGCCTCTATTTACTATTTATAATGTTTAGTACGCATGCGTGAGTTATCCCCATGTTTAGGGTGATGTTATCAGACAATGACGCTGATTACTTAGCGTACACATTATTTTGCTGCCGCAGTGTTTAGTGCGCATGTGCAAGTTGGAGCCCGCCCCTGGCATGACGCGGGCGGCTAGTGACGCTGATGAAGCAGTGGGCGGTCATGTGACTGATGACCAGTTCCTGCTGACTCACCGAGGCCGCCCTCCAATTGCCATTACTTAGATGGGGAAGGGCAACAACGAGACATGCGCCGAATATACTCACAGGTGGCAGCAACTTAATATTAGTAATCCATCAGTTTGATTGGTTGAAGCTCCTTTTTTAACCTCACGCACTTGTGCCTCTAACACACCCCCCCGAAGAAGCTGGGCGAAACATGCATGTCGGGGCCTGAGGGACGGGAGCTCCAACCATTCTCTCTGATTGCAGAAACACAGGTAATGGCTTCGGTTGTTCTCATATAGTTCTATATATGTCTGGCCGCTTTGTGTTACACCTTGAATGTTAGTGGAATTGTCACTTTGTTAAATGGTTGTTAAGTACAATAGGCACAGACCATCATTATATCCTTATGCAGCTACGTGTTGCTGGATATTTTTCCACTGTAGACATGAGGAACCCATGAACCATTACCATGCAGCATATATAATTTATGGATGCGATTTGTCCCTTTTTATCTTGCACCGTTACTTGAATTAATATTGGTTAATTTTGTTATGTATTAAATTAAAATTTGTTTTGACAAATAAAAATAATTAATTATATATCATTATCTGCTCTCATTTTTGGGTATATTAATATATACCTATTTTTGATGTGATTTAGTATGAACGAGAAGCAGTCATGTTTTTTCATGGGCAAGTTTTGAGTATAATTTTCTAAAAAGGTGTCAAAGTGAGTTGGTGAAGAAACCATTGTAATTGAAAAAGTGCATTTTTATTGCAACAAGAGGTTTTGTGTGTGAAATAGTAAAATTAAAAGTAGTGAAGAATGATAAAATTTGTAGGAAGAAGTAGAAAAATAGTGAATAGAGTTTTTTTTTCTCAAATTGTGATGTGTATAAAAAAAGGTTGTGAGTAGAGTTGAGCGATACTTTCCGATATCCAAAAATATCGGATCGGAATGGTATCGCCGATATCACTAAAATATCGGTGATACCCGACGATACCGGAAGTCCCATGTAAGTCTATGGGAACAAAATATCGCAACTAAAAAAACACTTTCTTTCCTTGTAAACACAAAATATACACACATAGAATACATATATATATATATATATATATATATATATAATATATATATATATATAAAAATGTCATTGTGACATATATATACATATATTTATAGTTTATTCACTTCTACATAGTAAAATAGCCTCTGATTCAATTGCCGGGTAAAGCCGGCATTTGTGAAAAGACAGAAGCACCCGAGGGTCCAGTCGCCACAGAGATGTTGCATCGCACCCAGCGGTGTGACAACTTACTCTCAGGTAAGGAGGAAACACCCCATTGACTCCAACCACTGCATTCAACAGTACACTATGCCAGCTGAGTGTAGGCGGACCCAATGGGATGGTCTAGCTCAGGCTGGTTAGAACAGGGTGTAGCTAGTTGGATGGGAGGGGTTGAGGCAGCCTTATGCTGCATGCCTTTGTAGTAAGAATTGTTTCCTTTCCTGCTTTCTTACTACGTCGCATACTCCACTCTGCTACATCACTCTGCACCATTGCTCTATCTCACATCTATCTGCCCTGGAAGGATACCGTCTTACCTGTAGAAGACTTATCACCTAGCTGCACTACACCATCCCTGCCAGAGGACCTGCACAGCAGCGCTGGTCACCCTGACCAGGTACTACAGGTGGAGCCACGACAAACTACACAAACATTCTATCATCCCCTGGAAATATCCCACATTCCAGTGAGCGACCAGGGCACGGACATAGCTGTGCTACCCGTCACATCCCCCATAGAAGTCGACGGGTTTGGTGCCGAGTACCCCCAAAACCTGTGGCTCTGTGCAACTCAACTTTGGCGTCATGAACAGGATTCAGAAGCTCGCTATAAGCGAGTCCTGTGTGCCTTAATTGAACTGTTTTTTTGCTTGAGAATTGCAAAGATCATCATAGACTGTATTTGCCATTTTTCCGTCATATCTGCGCCACGAGGCACAGGTGAAGAATAAGGGCGTGCTCTCGTGGGCGTACACTCACTCCGTGGCGCGAAAACGATGTCCGCCCACTCTAAATGTTACTGCAATGTAAGATCGTGCCCCACAGCTCTGGAGTTCCGCCTCCTCATCCTCCTCAGTGGGCGGAAACGAACGCGAAGGTCCCGCCTCCCTACAAAATATGGCGCCTCTCCTGATGCTAATGACACATGTGACTTGGCAGAGATGGCGAACGGACGTGAGCAGAAGTGGGAAGGGATGGAGGAGTCAGAGCTCTCCCCCCACGGAAGCGACCCGATCGCCACGGAGCCACCATTTGGCACCCGGCCTGGAAACCCTCCTACGCTGGAAGAAGCGGAGGATACGCTGAGAGACCTGGCCCGGCACCGGGAGGAGGTCGCCAGGATGGAAGCGAGCTGGCGGGCCCTAAAACTACACTTGGAGCGGCGCCAATCCCTCTTACACCCTGAAGTGTCTGTACCGGAAGGCGAGAGCACCCGTTCCAGTAGAGGAGGCCGTGCGGGCATCCCAGCCCTTGCAATCTGAACCGGTTGCCAGTATCTCAGTGGAGGCACCCGTTCCAGTAGAGGAGGTCGTGCGGGCATCCCAGCCCTTGCAATCTGAACCGGTTGACAGTATCTCAGTGGAGGCACCCGTTCCAGTAGAGGAGGCCGTGCGGGCATCCCAGCCCTTGCAATCTGAACCGGTTGCCAGTATCGCAGTGGAGGCACCCGTTCCTGCAGAAAACGCCGCACCAGCACCCCAGATCCCGCTGTCTGCCCCCGTCGCTGAGGCAGAAGAAGCGACACCCGTCCTCATGGAGGAGGCCGCGCAGGCACCAGAGCTCTACCTGCCTGTACCGGAGCCCCGACCGTCATCTGTTCCAGAGCCGGCTGCTTCCGCCACAGGTGAGCGCCGCCAGGACTGGCGGGCGCCAGGAGAGCTGCCGCAAACCGGACATCGTAAGCTGGCATTTGATGGTGGAGACATGGAGCTGCTGGTGGAGGAGAATTACAACCGGCGTCAGGAGGAAGAGTGGAGACGTCGGGAGCGGGAAGCAGAGCGACAAAGGGAGCAGCGAGAATCCCAAAAGCTTCGGCAATGTCACCTGGACAAGGACCTGGCAGAGAAGGCACATATGAGAAAGGATAAAAGTACGCTGAGGGAGCCACGGCGTAAGGGTGCAGTACGGAACTTTAAGTTAAAAGGTGGTTGGGGCTTCATCCAGGAGCCTGGACTTTATTTAGAAGTCTTTGTAACCCGGCGGGACGTGGAGGCTCACCTCCCAGAAGGACACCCGGGGAGGGACCTGTTGGTAGGAGACTTGGTGACTTACACCCGACACTGGGGTTACAATGGATGGTACACCCTAAATGTTACCAGGTGCGACCCCTACTCCCCAGAGTGTCAGTAAACTGACAGACCCTCCGAGCCTTCAGCCTCCCCAAGCAGGCCTCTGCACAAGTGCCCACCCCACGCCGTAAATCTCCCCAGCCTCCCTCAGTGGTCTCCTCAGCAGCCCCAGCTATGGACATGATAATGATAGCTGGCCCGTACCCGGCGCCTGTTAGGCCCCCTGGGGTTCGTTCAGTCCGGGACATAGGGTTCCAGACCCGGAGGGAGACGAAAGAGGTGGCCACACAGACCCAGATAGCGGGTCACGACGTAACTGTACAGGCCACACGACGTCATCAGGTCTGGGTGGACCCTCTTGTCACGGATGTTTGGCAAGCTCCAGAAGAGTACCAGGTGGTACCTGTAAGAGGCCAGCCAAAGAAGTCTAAATAACCCGGACAGGGTCTCTGTATGTAAATCGTTAAATTATTGATGTACCCGGACGGGTGAATGTTCATAAAAAGAAGTTTATTGTTGCCTTAATATACCCAGGTTGGGTAATGGTTTGATGTACCCGGACGGGTGAATGTTCAGAAGAACAATTTTATTGTTGCCTTTATATACCCAGGTTGGGTAATGGTGTTTCAATGTAATCAAAATGTTGAACTTTGAAGCCATGAACTGTACTGGCTCACAAACTTTTCTGTAAATAGTTGGCACTTCAGTGCTCCATCTTGGTTTTACAAAAAACTTAACTGTGCACTATTTTCAACTACCTCAGAAACTAAAAACCCGTTTGGTGTGGCCGAAAGTGAGGTCTGCTCAAGGAAAGTCTTGCAGCCCACCCAAGACCACAGTTGGAGGTTTGGAGCGGGTCCTCCACAAGCACAAGTAAAGGACACTGTGAAGTTACCCCGGTGGGGGTAGTCCTAAGAAGACTCAACGAACTTCGGCAGTAATGCTATTTGCACTTTTGTAATGTTATTATTAAAAATTTTATTATGCAACGTTTAACTTGAAGTGTTTCCTGCTTTCTTACTACGTCGCATAGTCCACTCTGCTACATCACTCTGCACCATTGCTCTATCTCACATCTATCTGCCCTGGAAGGATAGCGTGTTACCTGTAGAAGACTTTTCACCTACCTGCACTACACCATCCCTTCCAGAGGACCTGCACAGCAGCGCTGGACACCCTGACCAGGTACTACAGGTGGCGTCACGACAAGCTACACGAACATTCTATCATCCCCTGGAAATATCCCACATTCCAGTGATCGCCCAGGTCACGGACCAAGCTGTGCTACTCGTGACATCCCCATAGAAGTCGACGTGATCGGTGCCGAGTACACCCCAAACCCCCTGTCTCTGTGCGACTCAACTTCCCTCACTGTGCTGGCACTTTACATTTACAATGCCTCTGGGGTTTTTTTTTGGGGGGGTGGGGAACATTCAGACTTTTGCTATGGGGCCCCATGATTTATATGTACGCCCCTGCTGCTGAGGCATGGTATTTAAGGCTGTTAAGGAGCCAACATACATGGACCTTGCCAGCAGCGTCGGACTGGAGTACCTTGGGCCCACCAGAGAAAATATATTCTTGGGGCCCACCATCATACTTCCCAACCTTTGAAGAAGGGAAAGAGGGACAAAGGCTGTGGCACGCTGTGCATGCTGCAGAAAATTTTAGGCCATGCCACGTTGCACCACAGACTGTCCAGGAGTTGGTGGATGCTTTAGTCCAGGTGTGGGAGGAGATCCCTCACGAGACCATCCGTCGCGCTCATCAGGAGCATGGCCAGAAGTTGTAGGGAGGTCATACAGCATACCTCCCAAATTTGGAAGACAGGAAAGAGGATTAAAGGTTGCGGCGCGTATTGCGCGCCGCTGAAAATTTTAGGCCACGCCCCGACAACACCCATTTCACAGCTAATCACACCCATATCCTCGCCCCAAGCGTAACCATTTAGCACTGCTGATCACACTGACTGGTAATGAGGGCACAGTGGCTGGTACTGAGGAAAAGAAAGAAAGAGCAGCGAGAGAGAAAGAACAAACAGAGAAAGAAAGAGAGGAAAGAAAGAAAAGAGAAAGAAAGAACAGAGAGAAAAAAGAACAGAGAGCGAGAAGGAAAGAACAGAGAGTGAGAAAGAAAGACTAGAGAGAGAGCCATAGGCGTAGCTAGGGTTTTGGTTTAGTGGGGGCAAAACTTCTGAGTGGGCCCATCAACAGAGAACCTCAGCAAATGACCGCGCTGTTGGCCAAAATAATCTATATATAAAAAGACCAATATTGATATTACCGCCATATGGTCTGTGTTAAATAATACCAGTCCTACAGAACATATAGATTACAGCACGGGTACAGATAATGACTTACCGCTGATGTTCTTTCTAATGGAATTGTTCACTTTTCATGTCTTTACCATCTGGCCCACACCGACATGACGACTTCTCCAGCCAGGACTCGACTGCACCCCCATTAAAAAAAAAAAAAAAATACTCACCTCCCGGCTCCTGTGCTGCTCACTGTTCTCCCTCTCAGCGTCTGACACCGGGCGCCGGCAGGTGATGTTATTGCGCCCGCTGTCATACGCTGAGAGGGGGATTATGAGAGAGAAGGAGCGCTCGCTCCTTCTCTCTCTATGCGGTCAGCTTTATCGGCTGGATGCCGATACAGCTGACCCTCCGATGATGGGTGGGGGGCCCACTGCTGGCACCGGGCCCCCCAACGCCTGTTCAGGCCCCATAGCTTCCGGGCGGCAGAGCAGGGAGAGCGATTCTCCCTGCTCTGCCGCAGAATGTAACTGTATCGTAGCTCCGGGTGGGCCCCCTCAGAGCGCGGGCCCCGGGGCCACCGCCCCCTCTGCCCCGCGACCTATCCTTTCAAATCAGGGCCCACCACGCAGGAGCTGGGGCCCACCGTAGGTTTCTCCGGTGTCCCGGTGCCTCAGTCCGACCCTGCTTGCCAGCCTGATAATACCAGGCCACAGCAGTCTGCTTATCTTTGCTGGTTAACAAAAATAGGGGATCCCCTCGAAAAAAAATTGGCGTGGGGTCCACCCTATTTTTGTTAACCAGCCAGATGAAGCAGACTGCTGAGGCCTTTTTTTTCAGGCTGGTAATGAGCCAATATCCATGGACCTTGCCAGCCTGATAATACCAGGCCACAGCAGTCTGCTTAGCTTGGCTGGTTAACAAAAATAGGGGATCCCCTCGAAAAAAAAAACGGCGTAGGGGTCCCCCTATTTTTGTTAACCAGCCAAGTAAAATGCAGACTGCTGCGGCCTGGTATTAAAAGACTGTCAAGGCCCATGGATTTTGGCCCTCAACAGCCTGATAATACCAGGCTACAGCAGCCCCACATTTGGCGCATCAAAAGATGTGCCAATTGTGGCACTTTACCGGCTCTTCCCACTGCCCTGTAGCGGTGGCAAGTGGGGTAATAAGGGGTTAATGTCACCGTTGATTGCACGGTGACAATAAGCCCGGTTAATAATGGAGAGGTGTCAATAAGACACCGATACATTATTAATCCCAAAGTTTTTAAATGTATAAAAAAAAAAAAAACAGCAAGAAAAAAGTCTTTTAATGAAATAAAAGAAACAACACAGTTTTCATTTCTTTTATTATACTCTCATTCCTGCGACGCCATCGATCTCCTGTAAAAATAAGAAAAAAAAAAACCAACAGTATACCACCTGTCCGACGCAGTCCATAGTAACGACTGTCCCACGACGATCCAGCTCTGCTACATCGGAATGACAGGCAGAGGCTGTCATCCCGGTCGCAGCACAGCTGATTACCTGCTTCCCCGGCGGTGACGTCATCGGACTGACTGCTTTACGGCCGGGATTACCCAGCAGTCACTGCAGTTATCGCGAGAAACTGCATGTGACCGCCTGGGAAAGATGATGGCGGCCATCAACCAGTCCAGGCCGTGACCACCGGAGATCTTCTGCCAGGTAAGTGCCGCTGACTCCTGACAGACCCGACCGACGGACACTCACAGTGACAGTGACAATTCCGATTCCGGTATACGATATATGGGAAATATCGAAAGTCAATATCGAAAGTCCGATACAGCTAATATCGGCCGATACCCGATACTTGCGGTATCGTATCGCTCAACACTAGTTGTGAGAGGTGTCAAAATAGGGTAGTGAAGTGGAGATAAATCCGTCCTGCTTAGTAAAGGATACAGTGGAAAAATGTAAAAGTATCACTGTGTTTTTTATTTGTCTGTCAATGCTTTTAGATGCCCACCTGTTTCCTCATCAGGATAAATCACAGAAGTAAAAGTACAGCTGCTTTTGACAACTCTTTATGGTGTGCATAGTCTTTGCTTTCCTTTTATAATTTAACCCGGATAAGAACCTACTGTGCTCATGATGTTTCCAGTTTTTATCACAATTGGGTAATAAATATTAGGCAGTGAAGCAAATAAAAAACGGGAAAAGTCAATTGATATAGGAGGGAAATAAGTAGGAAGTGTTATATGTATGTATATATATATATATATATATATATATATATATATATATATGTTTATACATACGATGGGTTTGGAATGTATTCAGACCACTTTAAATTTTTCACTTGCATTCACTTGCATTTTTCACTTGCATTGCAGCCATTTGGTAAATGCAAATAAAGTTCATTTTTTTCTCATTAATGTACACTCTGCACCTCATCTTGACTGATAAACAGAAATGTAGAATTTTTTGCAAATTTATTTAAAAAGAAAACATGAAATGCCACATGGTCATAAGTATTCAGACACTTTGCTCAGACACTCATATTTATATCACATGCTGTCCATTTCCTTGTGATCCTCCTTGAGATGGTTCTACTCTTTCATTGGAGTCCAGCTGTGTATAATTAAACTGATAGGACTTGATTTGTAAAGGCACACACCTGTCTATATAAGACCTCATAGCTCACAGTTCATGTCAGACCAAATGAAAATCATGAGGTCAAAGGAACTGGCCAAGGAGCTCAGAGACAGAATTGCACAAGGCACAGATCTGGCCAAGGTTTCAAAATAATTTCTGCAGAACTCATGGTTCCTAAGAGCACAGTAGTCTCCATAATCCTTAAAAAGAAGAAGTTTAGGACCACCAGAAGTCTTCCTAGACCTGGCCGTCCATCCAATCTGAGCAATTGTGGGAGAAGAGCCTTGGTGAGAGACGTAAAGAAGAACCCCAATATCACTGTGGCTGAGCTCCACAGATGCAGATGTATTAATTTTCAGTTATACATCGAGTGGTGATGATGAGATGCTGCCTACAACTTTTCACTGTATTCACCTGAATCTTGGATTTCTTTTAACAAACTGAGATTATCACTCCTTTTTTCAGTCTGGTACCTTAGAAATTAAATAATACACCACAATATCATTAAGTATTTTTCTTACCTATCTGTGTGCTCTGAGCGCTCATATCCCTACCCAATACAAGCAAAATTTAGCATTCCTTGACCGACCCCTACGTTTATAATGTCTGTGATGGTCCTCGGATTGTCTTTGCTAAACCATGTGATTGCCGCAAAACACTATGGGGAAACCTGTGCTAACACCTTTAGCCTGCTTACTGAGTGTGCAACATGTGTTAAATGATGTAGGGTATTCTTTATTTTCGATCCTTGTAAAGCAAATTACATATTGTTTGAATTCATGGGTAAAGATGGATTTCAGGAAATTCGACTCCAGCTATATACTTTGCAGATCAATACATTCATCTTTACTAAA
This sequence comes from Oophaga sylvatica, assembly GCA_033576555.1. Taxonomy (NCBI): domain Eukaryota; kingdom Metazoa; phylum Chordata; class Amphibia; order Anura; family Dendrobatidae; genus Oophaga; species Oophaga sylvatica. The sequence goes on along the minus strand of JARQOD010006431.1, from coordinate 13,549 downwards.
TAGCACCACTGAGATCATGAATACACAAAGGATTTTACTGACAACTAGAGATTAGTGAATTTATTGAGTGGAATTGAATTGTACAATTTTTTTTACCAAAATTCTGTTTTTTTTTGTTTGTTTTTTGCAATTTTCTGCACATTAATTTAGCAGTGGCCACCATTTTGATGAACTGTATTTGTTTGCTAAAAGTGGCAAAAAAAAACCCAAAAATATATAATGCTCATCTCACTACTTATCTATCTCAGCACCCCCATTGCCTCTAGTACTGGCTGTCAAGTCATTAGGGCCCCTTCTTTCCGATGCTACATGATGGTGTCCTCACTCTTGAACTTGAATAAGACTTGTGGTGCTACGAAGTCTCAGAGGTCTCATCACATCATAACGCCTCAGCCCCTGAAACCTGATCATGGCCAAAAGTCCTGTTCTACAGTGAAGACAAGTAATATTGTGATAATATGATGCTTCATTACCCTGAGGTGTGGTCATGGATGGAATTCCTGTTGTAGAGTGAAGATACCAGTGCGTGACTGTGGAAATAAGAGGCCCTGAGAACTTGACAGTTGGTCAGTGGAAAACAAAGTGGGCAGCAGGGTGTCATAAGACATGAGTAGTCAGGTATTTGTTTTTTTTTCATGTTATGTTTATTATGCTTTTGGGCCTGGACATACCGCAGAGCCTAACAGGGAGTATTCAATTCAAGAGAATGACTTCAATGGCTGCAAATTGAATTTCCCATAAAACTGCCCAATTTAGCAAAATGTTGTTAGAACCTGTCATCTCTATAGACGATGCATATCAGAACCATAGTGCTCCTCTTATCAGGTCTAAAAACCTTTAACAAATAATTATCATGTGTAGAAATACAGTATATACCTTAAACAGTATAAAAATAAGACAACTCCAAATTCAATCGCAGACACCATATCTCCCCATCCATTAATGGTAGTAAGCTAGTAGGTAATTATTCTTAAATTTACAACCAATGATCAAACTTTTTTATTTTATGTTTGCATAATGAAACAATTGATGTACATATATATATATATATATATATATATATATGTGTATATATATTATGACAGGGTCACTGGCACCGTATGTGAGGGGAGATATGTGTCGCAAAGGTTGTTATCCTGCGTGAAATGAAACCAAAAGTTTCCATCCAGCACAATATGTGCTGAGGGTAAATCAGCTGTTAGCAGTTGTTGTGAGTGGGTGTCAGAGATGGGGGATGCCTACTCACCATTAGAGATGAGCTAGCATCTCAATGTTCGGTTTGAATTATGATTGCGAATTTGCAATATTCGCTCATTAATTTGTCGAATATTCGCCGAACATAGCCAAATGCCATTCAGGTCAATGGGAGGCAAAAACAAACGCATGTTCATCACCTTATAATGCTGCCAAAAGGCATCAAATGAGGGACAGACACCAGGAAAGTAGCCTCAATTGACACACAGTGCAAATTGTAGCATGGTATTGCAGCAATCAGCCAGGTATGAGGTATCGGGGTCTGGAACAGCATTTATAGCTTTCAATTGAATGTCACAGTAAGATGAGGTGGGTGAGGGATCGGTGTAGGGCCCCTTTGCTGGGAGCCCTGATACCACATGCAACACCTCTACCTGCTTTCATGTTGAGCAATATTCAGGTGGCACAAATATCAGTTTTGTAGACTACCATTGTCCACATAAATAACTCAAAAGAAGATAGTATAAATTGCAAATGTAAAAAATCATTTTATTACAACATTATATTAAAATACAAACGTCATAGTAATTTGCAAAAAATGATCAGAGATACTGCTAATCCAAACAGGGAGCAAAAAACACGTGGCCCATATATATTACTATGCATTAAGTGAGCATTCATTTAGTATGGGAACAACTTATCCCTATTGATTCCATGTACGCTCAGTGCCGCTATAACTCACTTTAAGCAGTCAATAGTCCACTAGGGACAACAGCCAGCAATATAGCAATGCTAATACATTAAAGTATAGGAAAATTCCTCCGGGCACTTACATCATATGTGCTGCACACCTGCTACCCCGTCGCCCCAACGCACGTTTCGCTTCTTCGTCAGGAGGCGTGCCTTGGGGAGGGGTGAGTACATTTTTATAGGGAAACTACCCAATCAGAAATTACAAAGGCTCAGCGTCAGCTATTAGCTAGATCAGCAGCTGTGCCGATCTCAGACTACTTCCTGCTTCAACGGCGCATGTCTCGGTGACGTCAGTCCCTGTTAAAAAGGAAGTAGGTTTGCAGACGTGAGAAGCAAGCAACAGACCATCGTCATGGAGACGGCGCCTGCGCTCTTGTCATCAAATGTCCGCTCACCTAACTATCCGGGATGAATGTAACCAGACATGCGCGCCTGCAGAGAAGAGACTTTGAATTACATCTCAGTATATGATTTCTATCCACAATACATTCATCGGGCAGAGATATAAAATATAGTATAATATAAATGATATAATTATACATAAATAATAATACAGTAATTATAACGTGCATATACAAGTCCTCAAGCATTCAACGAGGGACTTAATGATACAACATATAAAGACACAAAATACAAAATAAAATAAATTAAATTAAAATAAATATAAATGTAAATATAAATAAATATAAATATAATCATATATGTTAGTGCAATTAATTGCGTATATCTGTGCAACATACTATAGTGCTCATTTTACATACAGTTACTAAATACATACATATTATTTTAATATTACATATTAATTACAGTGCATACTGTGAAGACACACAAAAGAAAAACACTGCCAGATAGATGACTTGATTGAAGACTAAATTCCATAAACTTGTTGAATTCCTGGAATGTGGATTAAATGATATACCAAAACATCGAAAGAGCCCATGTTATGACAAGCCTAAATTGAACTAGATAAAAAACAAAGCATAAAAATAAAGCAATACAAATACTGAAAAATTACAATATAACCCATGCCCACCCCTACCCAAGGGAACCCACTAATTAAAATAAAAATGTAAGATTATAAAAATGAACTGAACCCAAAACTTTCATTAAGCCCATAAGGTGCAATTGTACGAAGCCGATAAATCCAGCGGCTCTCAATTTGTGCAAGATTTTTGAAAAGGTCACCTCCCCTAGGACCCAAGGACACTTTATCAATGGCACACACCGTAAGCTTACTTGAATCCGATCTATGGTGCTCCTTAAAGTGCTTTGGGAGGGTCTTTAACGGTTCCTCATCATTCATGGTTTTAGCCTTTTCAATATCGCGCACATGCTCTCTTACGCGCAATTTTAATTCCCTAGTAGTCATTCCAATGTAGACCAATCCACAAGGACAATGAGCGTGATAAATTACTCCTGTGGAGGAACAGGTAAGACGATGCAGAATTTTATATCTCCGAGATCCATCAAAGTTTGAAAAATCCTTACACTTCACTAGATTTTTGCAGGCTTTGCACAATCCACATGGGAAGAATCCAAGAATGTTTTGATTCTCACCTACAGGTTTAGATCCCTTATAATGGCTCCTAACCAAGAGATCTCGAAGATTTTTTGATCTCTTGGCGGTAACCAAAGGGGTTGGTGGAATGATGGTTTTCAAAATAGGGTCCATTTTCAGGACACCCCAATGCCTTCTAAAGATCTCCATCAATTGTTCCCATTGATTATTATATGGGGTGATGAGTCTAATGGGCTGACTAGTACTCTTATCTTGATTCGAGGATTTGTACAATAAATCATTCCTTGAAATTGCACATGCTGTTTTATAGCCACGTCGAATGACTCTATGGCTATACCCTCGTTCTCTAAATCTACTGTATAGATCTTTAGCCTGGTGGTCAAATGCTTCCTGACTAGAGCAAATTCTCTTAATACGCAGATGTTGTCCAATTGGGATACTATTAATGGTAGACCGCAGATGTGAAGAGCCCGCATGAAGCAGTGTATTAGTTGCTGTGGGCTTAGGGTATACATCTGTAAACAGACAACCGTCCCCTGAAACTTGAACATCAATATCCAAAAAATTTACCTTATGTTAGGGTTCGAGTACCCGCTGCTGCACAAGGGGAGTCTCGAACCCGTCCCGCTGCGGTCTTCCATTCATCTCCAGCCGCAGTGGAGCCTGCTCAGCAACGACGTCGGTCCAGGCATCTTGCCCACTCCTCTCCTGTGCAGTGACTTGCTGCTGCCTTTCCTGGATCTGCTATTATAGCCAGTGCTGGAGCAGCCGTCTTTGAGACAAAGTCCTGCGTTTTCCCATCTAAGCATGCCCAGAGTGAGATCTCTCATTGGAGATCGGGGGTCACATGTTCAGGTGCTGCAGCGGCTCCTATTGGTCCGCCAGGAAGGTCATGTAGCTACGTGTGTTTGTAACAGCTTCTCATTGGTCCTTGTTCCTGGAAGGTCCTGTAGCTGTTGCTATAAAAGGGTAGCATGGCTGGGCCGCCATGCGCTAGTATCAACCATTGTATGCTATGCGCCAGTGTGATCATGCGTATGTGTGGTTAGGGACCCGGCTGAAATAAGCCACTAGAATACCGACTTAATAGGTGAGGAGTTTGGTATGGTAGCTGGCCAGGGTCGGTGTCCTAGATGCCCTAGATTACCGGCGTAACCGGTGAGGAGTTTTGATTGCCGTATTCAGGGTCTGGCGTTCAGACGCCATAGATTGCGGGTGACTCCCACGAGGACATTAGCACATGATCACGCGTTATGTACGCTTAGCACTTAACTGTGTACCTGAGAGCCTGACAGGACACAGCACTTTTCCTCAGCGGCCCTGTGACGTAACAGGGTTTGCTTTCGACGCTAGACAGCGCCCTAGCGTTTTACTTTGCGGCTCACTGAAGCTAAGTGAGTTCGCACCTATCGCCATATAGTGCTGTGGCATTTCCGTTAGCGGCTCTGGGTGTTAACAGAGTTCGCACTTACTGCCACAACGCGCTACGGCGTTTATTTTAGCGACTCTGCGGGATAACAGAGTTCGCTACTTTCGCCATTTTACTAGCAGCAGGTTCCGCCTGCACGGTGGACCCCGTGCTGCGAACACATCTCTCTACCTCATATATTTGGTGCGTTCCGCAGACCCTAACATAATACTAGTGCCCGGGTCTGGCTGGTAAAATGGCGGATGACCAGCGTCTACTACGGGACATCCAGCAGCTGGAGGGTAGGTTGGCGGCTCTTGAGTGCACAACCTCAGCTGTGGATGTTACCGCAGTCGCTGTTCAGGCTGCTAGCGTGGCTGCAGCCAGTGTGTCCACTGCCACCTCTGCCCCCACAATATTCCACCTCCCTCTTCCAGACAAGTTTGCTGGTGACAGAAAGCAATGTCGGGGATTCGTGAGTCAGTGCTCTACAGTCATGGCCAAAAGTTTTGAGAATGACACAAATATTAATTTTTACAAAGTCTACTGCTTCACTTTTTCTAATGGCAATTTGCATATACTCCAGAATGTTATAAAGAGTGATCAGCTTAACAGCAATTACTTGCAAAGTCAATATTTGGCTAGAAAATGAACTTTATCCCCAAAACACATTTCAACATCATTGCAGCCCTGCCTTAAAAGGACCAGCTAACCTCTTTTCAGTGATTGTTCCATTAACACAGGTGTGGGTGTTGATGAGGACATGGCTGGAGATCAATCTGTCATGATTAAGTAAGAATGACACCACTGGACACTTTAAAAGGAGGCTGGTGCTTGGCATCATTGTTTCTCTTCTGTTAACCATGGTTATCTCAAAAGAAACAGGGCATAAAAGCCACTTCTCTCTAGAAAAAACATCATGGACAGACTGATATTCTGCAAAAGGTACAGGCAGTGGACTGCTGAGGACTGGGGATAAAGTTGTTTTCTCTGATGAATCCCCTTTTCAATTGTTTGGGACATCAGGAAAATGCCTCATTCGAAGAAGACAAGGTGAGCGCTACCACCAGTCTTGTCTCATGCCAACTGTTAAGCATCCTGAAACCATTCATGTGTGGGGTTACTTCTCAGACAAAGGGAATCGGCTCTCTCACAGTCTTGCCTAAAAACACAGCCATGAATAAAGAATGGTACCAGAATGTCCTCCAACAGCAACTTCTCCCAACCCTCCAAGAGCAGTTTGGCGATCAACAATGCCTTTTCCAGCATGATGGAGCACCTTGCCATAAAGCAAAGGTGATAGCTAAATGGCTCAGGGAACAAAACATAGAGATTTTGGGTCCATAGCCTGGAAACTCCCCAGATCTTAATCCCATTGAGAACTTGTGGTCAATCATCAAGAGACGGGTGGACAAACAAAAACCTAAAAATTCTGACACAATGAAAGCATTGATTGTGCAAGAATGGACTGCTATCAGTCAGGATTTGGTCCAGAAGTTGATTGAGAGCATGCCAGGGAGAATTGCAGAGGTCCTGAAGAAGAAGGGTCAACACTGCAAATATTGACTTGCTACATTAACTCATTCTAACTGTCAATATAAGCTTTTGTTACTCATATGTTTGCAATTATTATATTTCTGTCTGTGATAAAAACATCTGTCAAACACACATAAAAACCAGAGGGCAGCAGATCATGTGAAAATATAATATTTGTGTCATTCTCAAAACTTTTGGCCATGACTGTATATAACTCGAGCTTCTGACTGCACGTTTCCCCACGGATCGGGCACAAGTGGGCTTTATAATTTCGCTTCTGTCAGGCAGAGCGTTGGAGTGGGCCACCCCGCTGTGGGAGCGTGACGACCGTGTGGTGCGGAGTGCTCCTTGTTTTCTGGAGGCTCTAAAAAAGGTCTTTTTAGGACCTCAGGTCACCCACGATACGGCGCTACAACTGCTGGCATTGGCACAGGGTTCGTCTTTGGTCAGTCTGTTTTCCGTCCAGTTTCGGACTCTGGCCTCAGAGCTAGACTGGTAGGATAAAGTACTCATTCCAGTCTACTGGCGAGGACTGGCTGATCATGTTAAAGATGCTTTGGCTACCAGGGAGATTTCCGCCACACTGGAGAAGCTTATCGCCATATCTACCCGCATTGACCTCCGTTTTCACGAGCGGAGGTTGGAGCGGTCCCAGTGTAGGCAGAGGTTCCAGCTGGCTCCCACCTTCACCAGACCTCTGGAATCTTCCAGCCAGGTGCCCGACTCCCATGAGGCCATGGAGATTTCTCGAGCGGGACCTAAGTCCCGTGCCGCTCGAGTACCCGTGGTCTGTAACATCTGCCAGCAGTTAGGACACTATGCCAACAAATGTCCACAGCGGTCGGGAAAACGGTCGTGTCTAGTGACCTTGGGAGGAGGTTCACTAGACACTGCGGCATTTTCCACCAAGTTGTCCTTTAAAGGGACAATTACAGTAGGTCCATCCACGCTCTCCGCTGAGCTCTGTGTGGATTCCGGAGCCGAGGGGAATTTCATGTCCTCTGCATTTGCTCTCCGCCACACTATACCTCTGGTGATGCTCGCCCAACCGGTGACTGTGCGAGTAGTGAATGGGTCAACTCTGCCCTCCCAAATCACCCACCAGACGATCCTTCTCACTTTATCTATGTCCCCGTCCCATCAGGAGAGTATTTCTTTTCTTGTCCTGCCGAGGGAATAGACGAGGTGTTGCTGGGAGTACCTTGGCTCCGTTACCACTCTCCCCATATTGAGTGGTCCTCTGGGAGGATACTGGGTTGGGGTGATTCATGTAGAGGCAGGTGTATCAGGGAGTGCGTTCAGGTCACCACCACAGAGATACCCGTAGATCTCACTTCTCTTCCTCAGTGTTATTGGGCATATGCAGACGTTTTCTCCAAGAAGGCGGCAGAGACTCTTCCACCTCATCGCCCCTACGACTGTCCTATTGATCTCTTGCCTGGAGCAGAACCTCCTCGGGGGAGAGTATACCCCCTCTCGCTCCCTGAGACGGAAGCCATGTCCCAGTACATTCAGGAGAATCTGGCAAGAGGGTTCATTAGGAAGTCGGTGTCACCAGGAGGAGCAGGGTTCTTCTTTGTGCAAAAGAAGAAGGAGAATTACGTCCATGCATTGACTACAGGGGTCTTAACGCCATCACCGTCAAGAATAAGTATCTGTTGCCCCTAATCTCTGAGCTCTTTGATAGGCTCCGAGGAGCAAGAGTATTTACCAAGCTTGATCTACGTGGTGCCTATAACCTAATTCACATCCGTGAGGGGGACGAGTGGAAGACAGCTTTTAATACCAGGGATGGGCATTACGAATACCTGGTGATGCCCTTCGGGCTCTGTAATGCTCCCGCTGTTTTCCAAGACTTTGTTCAATGATATCTTCCGGGATATGCTCTCCACCTCTGTGGTAGTCTATCTGGATGATATTCTCATCTTTTCACCAGATATAGACTCTCACCGGAGGGATGTCAACAAAGTCTTCGACCTCTTACAGGCAAACTCCCTCTATGCCAAGCTGGAGAAATGTGTGTTTGAGCAGGAGTCCTTACCTTTTCTGGGCTATATCATCTCTGCCCAGGGATTGGCTATGGATCCTGCCAAACTACAGGCTGTAATGGACTGGCAAGAACCCCATTCTCTTAAAGCGGTGCAGCGCTTTATGGGGTTCATTAATTATTATCGCCAGTTCATTCCCCATTTCTCGACTTTGGTAGCTCCCTTGGTAGCCCTCACCAAGAAGGGAGCAAATCCCAAGTTGTGGTCTGAGGAGGTCTCCAAGGCATTCTCTACCATCAAGTCGCATTTTGCCAGTGCTCCCATATTACATCGCCCTGATGTTGATAAACCGTTTGTTTTAGAGGTGGACGCCTCTTCTGTTGGTGCTGGAGCAGTCCTATATCAAAAGGATGCTCAAGGTCGGAAGCATCCCTGCTTCTTCTTTTCTAAGACCTTTACACCAGCAGAGAGGAATTATTCCATCGGGGACAGGGAGTTGCTGGCTATGAAATTGGCCTTCTCAGAGTGGAGACATCTACTGGAGGGAGCTCGTTTTCCCTTCCAAGTCTTCACCGACCACAAGAACTTGGTATATTTGCAAACGGCTCAGCGGCTAAATTCTCGCCAGGCCAGATGGTCCTATTCTTCTCTCGGTTCCATTTCACCCTCCATTTTCTCTCCGGTGAGAAGAATGTTCGGGCTGACGCTCTCTCTCGCTCCTTAATGTCATCAGAGGAGGAGGATGAGGAGCCTCGGCTTATTGTCCCTGAAGAAAGCCTGAAAACTGTAGCCCCGGTTTCGCTAGAGTCTGTGCCTCCGGGCAAGACTTTTGTGGCCACTAATTTGCGACCGGAGGTACTCTCTTGGGCACACTCGTCCAGGGTGAGCGGACACTTTGGGGCAAAGAGGACAACTGAGCTATTGGCGAGGACATACTGGTGGCCACATATGGTCCGTGACGTCAGGGAGTATGTTCAGGCGTGTGTCTCCTGCGCCAGGAACAAGTCCCCTCGACAATGGCCAGCTGGGTTACTTTTTCCTTTGCTGGTGGCAGACAGGCCCTGGGAGATGGTCGGGATGGACTTTGTGGTGGGCTTACCCAAGTCTCGGGGTTGCACTATCATTTGGGTGATCACCGACCCTTCTCCAAAATGGTGCACTTAGTGCCGCTACCACGGTTATCTTCCGCACGGGCCTTGGCAGCATTATTTATTAGACACATCTTCCCTCTACACGGTATGCCAGACAAGATTGTCAGCGATCAAAGTCCCCAATTTGCGTCTCGGTTCTGGAGAGAGTTGTGTCATCTACTCTGCATTGAATTGAAACTCTCCTCTGCATATCATCCCGAGACGAATGGGTTGGTAGAGAGGGCCAACCAGACCTTGGTCACCTACTTGCGACATTTTGTCTCTGCCAGGCAGGATGAGTGGGCATCTCTGCTTCGTGGGCGGAGTTTGCGCTAAACAATGCTGTGGCTGACTACACCGGACAGACCCCATTCCTCTTAAATTACGGCCAGCATCCGCGGGTACCGGTGCCCATGCCCGTTGCTTCCGCTGACTCCAGGGTGGCAGACTGGGCTGTGGAAGCACGGGACATATGGGACCGCACCCAGGATGCCATTCAGGCTTCCAAGGAAAGGATGAGGTCTTCTGCCGATGCTCATCGGCGTCCCGCTCCGACATTTTCTCCTGGCGACCTATTGTGGCTCTCCGCCCGAAACATCAGGCTACGGGTGGAATCCACTAAATTGGCACCCCGCTATTTGGGTCCCTTCAAGGTTCTCGAGCAGGTGAACCCTGTGGTTTACCGTTTGGCCCTTCCGCCTCGCCTTGGTATCTCTGACACCTTCCATGTATACCTCCTAAAACCCGTGGTCATCTCCCGGTTGCCTGAGTCATCTGCCGGGACGTCGGGTTCGTCTTCGGACGACTACGAGGTGAATGCCATTGTTGGGTGCAAGGTGGTACGAGGCAAAAAATTTTATTTGGTGGATTGGAGGGGTTATGGGCCTGAGGATAGGTCCTGGGAGCCTGCCGAGCATGTTCACGCTCCGCAGCTCATCGCTGCCTTTGAACGCAGCGAGGCCCAGAGAAGGGGGGGCCATGTTAGGATTCGAGTTCCCGCTGCTGCACAAGGGGAGTCTCGAACCCGTCCCGCTGCGGTCTCCCATTCATCTCCGGCCGCAGTGGAGCCTGCTCAGCAGAGACGTCGGTCCAGGCGTCTTTCCCACTCCTCTACTGTGCAGTGACTTGCTGCTGCCTTTCCTGGATCTGCTATTATAGCCAGTGCTGGAGCAGCCATCTTTGAGACAAAGTCCTGCGTTTTCCCATCTGAGCATGCCAGAGTGAGATCTCTCATTGGAGATCGGGGGTCACATGTTCAGGTGCTGCAGCGGCTCCTATTGGTCCGCCAGGAAGGTCATGTAGCTATGTGTGTTTGTAACAGCCTCTCATTGGTCCTTGTTCCTGGAAGGTCCTGTAGCTGTTGCTATAAAAGGGTAGCATGGCTGGGCCGCCATGCGCTAGTATCAACCATTGTATGCTATGCGCCAGTGTGATCATGCGTATGTGTGGTTAGGGACCTGGCTGAAATAAGCCACTAGAATACCGACTTAATCGGTGAGGAGTTTGGTATGGTAGCTGGCCAGGGTCGGTGTCCTAGATGCCCTAGATTACCGGCGTAACCGGTGAGGAGTTTTGATTGCCGTATTCAGGGTCTGGCATTCAGACGCCATAGATTGCGGGTGACTCCCGCGAGGACATTAGCACATGATCACGCGTTATGTACGCTTAGCACTTAACTGTGTACCTGAGAGCCTGACAGGACACAGCACTTTTCCTCAGCGGCCCTGTGACGTAACAGGGTTTGCTTTCGACGCTAGACAGCGCCCTAGCGTTTTACTTTGCGGCTCACTGAAGCTAAGTGAGTTCGCACCTATCGCCATATAGCGCTGTGGCATTTCCGTTAGCGGCTCTGGGTATTAACAGAGTTCGCACTTACTGCCACAACGCGCTACGGCGTTTATTTTAGCGACTCTGCGGGATAACAGAGTTCGCTACTTTCGCCATTTTACTAGCAGCAGGTTCCGCCTGCACGGTGGACCCCGGGCTGCGAACGCACCTCTCTACCTCATATATTTGGTGCGTTCCGCAGACCCTAACACCTTACATCCATGTTGATATGTCAATTTTATATTAAGGTCATTATCATTGAGTTCAGACATTAGAGATTCCAACTGACTAACAGAGCCACCCCAAATGAACCAGATATCATCAATATATCTGATCCATTTATGGACCTTATCAATCTGGCTTATGGGGCTGCTCTGAAATATAGATCGCTCCCAAGCCCAAGGAACAGGTTGGCATACGATGGGGCGCAGCATGCCCCCATCGCTGTTCCTTGGAGCTGGAGATAGACCTGGCCATCAAAGGTGAAGCAATTATGCTTCAGAACAAATTCCAACAGAATGAGGTTGACCTCAATCATAAGTTACTCAAGATTACTGCTGTGTAAAAACCAAAACACAGCCCTCAGACCATCACTATGTCTGATGGATGTGCATAGGCTCTCCACATCTGCGGTCACCATAATCATATCATCCTGCAATTCCAGACCATCAAAATGGCCAAGAGCTGATGTAGTATCCTTAATAAAGGAAGGTAGGGTAGAAACAATCGGCTTCAAATAATGGTCAATGAATTGACAAACAATTTCACAGACACTTTTGTTCCCCGACACTATTGGTCTTCCTGGGGGATCCCAAAGCACGCCTCCTGACGAAGAAGCGAAACGTGCGTTGGGGCGAGACGGGGTAGCAGGTGTGCAGCACATATGATGTAAGTGCCCGGAGGAATTTTCCTATACTTTAATGTATTAGCATTGCTATATTGCTGGCTGTTGTCCCTAGTGGACTATTGGTCTGCTTATAGTGAGTTATAGCGGCACTGAGCGTACATGGAATCAATAGGGGATAAGTTGTTCCCATACTAAATGAATGCTCACTTAATGCATAGTAATATGTATGGGCCACGTGTTTTTTGCTCCCTGTTTGGATTAGCAGTATCTCCTGATCATTTTTTGCAAATTACTATGACGTTTGTATTTTAATATAATGTTGTAATAAAATTATTTTTTACATTTGCAATTTATACTATCTTCTTTTGAGTTATTTATATTGCCTATAGTTTTTGCTTTATAATAATTTGGGCCTTTTGTTGTTATTACCATTGTCCACAGTCTAGATAATTGTCACATTTAGGGAAAGATTGCCCCTTATTAAATTTATCTCTAAATTAAGCTGTTTGGACCAGTTCTTGACTTGACCTTTTCCTTATTTGATATATTGATCAGACTATTGAAGGAATTCATTTTTATTTATTACATTACTTATTTGTGTGTTGTTTTTTGTAGGTATTTTTAAAGTTATCTAATAAAAAATAGTTTTCTAGGGGAATATGTTAATAATTTTGATGCCCTCATGATTGATTGCAACTATAAAACATGTTGCCTGCAGATTGAACTGCATTTTCTTGTTGACAGTTTCTCTTTAAGTCCAACCTCACATAGAACAAACCACTTGCAAACTCGTTCACTAGCTATTCGGATGCTTTTAAAGATATTTTTTTTACGTTAGCTGCAATTTGACAATGTCTATATTTTAAACATAAATAACATTTTTTTTTTTTAAAAATCAGTTAAAGGGGCAACTATGCTAATTTGACAAATGTAAAGGGGTTGTCTGGTCCAAACCGATAAGTCTGCAGTCATGCTGTGTAACTGCAGACTTATGAATTTCCCCAGTGCCCCATGTGCTGCGAGGATTCGCCGGTTTCTGAGTCGGGAACGGAGGGTATGTATGAGTTATACATGATTCTGAAAGTGGACGTGGCCTTGCTCCATACAAGTGGCAAGTCTAGTTAAGTGGCTGACCATTTGGCATGGCTGACTAGAGGGTGCGGACTCGTTCCATGCAAGTATAGAGAGAGCAAGGCAGCGAATGCTGGTCGTGTGTATACAAAACTCATACATACTGTACACTCCGGTCCTGGCACAAAATCAGTCAATCTCCGTAGAGTGTGCCCTGGGGGGATTCTGAAATCTCCAGTCACACAGCATTTTTTTTATATTTTTATTTTTTCATTA